>QJPP01007508.1:0-258185 GCA_003996215.1 Jaltomata sinuosa | reverse complement strand
CAGAGTCAACAAGGCCTCACAGGACCACAAGGGTAAATAAAATATATCGGCAAATACTACAAGCAACGGAGGAACAAAAGTAGGCGGACATGAATAAAGCAATCAAGGTCTGTGGTACCAACCTAATAAACCAACCCAAGGATGCCCATTAATACAATTTTATCCTATATATGCGGAGTCTTGGGAAAATAAACCGTAACCTACCTGTCGTCCGATGACAAGCTCGAACCTCTCCGAAAAGAAACTCCGAAACAAAAATCAAACTTGAACTCGGGCTTGAATAACTTGACGTAGATAATTAATTTTCTTTTCGATACTTACTAATATTGCGTCAACAAATCCTTTCATACGAACTCTTTATTTATTCTTTTCAACGCACAGTAGTATGTAAATGCTTTATATGATCACTATTACTACTGGAAAATATAAATTAAAGGTATCTATCGTAAATACATATGCCACTTAAATTTAGCTAATATACTAATGAGTGCCACTTGAACAAGTGGCAGCACTTATACAAGCCTAACTTTGCTGTACAATGCCTCCACTTCCACGTGGAAGTGGAGGTGGCAACCAATCCGTCCCGTTAAGTATATACTCGGGTATTGCATAAATTCATGGTAAAATATATATAACTTTTTGAATATACCATAATTAATAAAAAATCATTTCAAATAAAACCTACTATATTATAATAATAATTTTCAACATAACTAAATTTACTATCTCCGTTAAAATATTACAATGTATACAAACCTTATAAAATAAATACATATATAATTATGTCGTAACAAAATATTTTTCACAAACCTTTAAAATATTTTAAAAAGGTAATAGTAATATAATTTTCTACCACATTTGACTTTTAAATTAAATATTTTCAAGTACGCACGATTTCGATACTCAAGAACTCTCTTGGAGCCCTCCCTTATATTTTCTCACTGTTTCAGAACTGAAATGGCGTTTTAAAACTTGAAGTTGAGGCTTAAATCGAGTTTGACCCGACCCGGTTCGCGATCCGGTTCGCAACCCGGTTCCTGCTAGACAGTCCGCGGTAAAACAGTCATAACTTTTTACTCCGAGATCATTTGGACGTGAGGTTTTATGCGTTGGAAACTAGACTCGTAGACCTTCGATTTGGTATTTTGGGGGACTTCTAACTCTTTATATATTGAGAGAAAAGCCCTGAGACATTTCACCCAAAGTTCAGAAAATTTATTAAAGAAACTTACGATCAAACAAATGGACCCGGCGCCGAAATACCGGTCCCGACATGCCTTAAATGACTTGGGGCCACTACAAACAAGCTCTAACGGTTCAAGGCAAACGAATACGTGGAAATAACCAGAAGGGTCATTACAGTGATCAATGGCTTTCACCTTACTTTCGCCAAGAAAGGATATCAAGGGAGATAAGGGCTTGGGAATTCAAATTCACAAGACTTGCACCTAATTGACACTTAGGTAGTCTTCGTCATAGGTGTTGAGTGCTATCTCTCGATCAATATCCACATTTCTAGATGATTTCGCTTAGAACATCATTCGGTGTGATAAACAAGCAACCAATTAACTTGGAGAGGTCGTCCTATCTCTAGCTCGGACTATTAAATGGGAGATTCCGTGATTAGAGCTATCTCTAGCCTCCAATCTAGATGTATTCCCAAGTTCCCACTATTGAATCTTCCCAAATTTAGGGAAATTCTCTCTCGAGTAGTAACCCAAATCAGAATGCTAAGTCAATGTTTGCAACCATTGACCATAAATTCTAGCAATGCAAGATTCAAGAGACCCAAATAATCAAACAAGAACAAATCTAGATTTACAATTAAAAAACCAACAAGTGTTATCACTAATACAAACTCGAAATCTCAAGTCAACAATACACCAAATAAATAGCAATTAAGAACAAGAGTTGAAGAATGGAATCTAAAGATTTAACAGTACAAAGCATCCAAATCTTCACTCCTATGGTGTTGGTTGATGAACCTTGCTCCCAAGCTTGCTCAAAATTTGTGAAAACAACCAAAGATATGATTCAAGATGGCTTGGAAGTGTTTTATGTGAATCGGGGTTTCCTGAAATGGGAATTTCCAAATCTTCCCCAGAACTGATGAATCCTTTATCGCGATCACGTGCATGACCTTCGCGATCACGAGGCTCTTTAATTTCCTTCACCGCGATCATGTGAATCCACTCTCGCGGTCGCGATGCTTTGAGTTTTTGCCAACTCATTGCGATCGCATGGTTTTGTCTTCGCGGTTACGATGACCATTTTGGTGCCAGTGTCCAGCAACTCTCTTTTTACTCCATTTGACTTGTTTTCACTTGAATCTTTATTGAACCCTTCTAAAACAGAGAAACCTATAAAATAGAAGAAATTCGTATCAAATTGCACTATTTATCCATTTCATACTAGCAAAAACATAAGATTAGAAGCTTAATAAGTAGGTAGAATACCAACTTATCAAATCCCCAAACTTGAACTATTGCTTGTCCTCAAGCAACCTAAAAATTCTAACTCAAGAGGCACAAAACAAAAGTGCAAATGACAATACCACAAGCCAAGGAAAACCCAATTCAAGCACCAAACATGACTTTGGTTGGTACTAATAATTAGTCAATCACATGCTAACTTACTCTAAGCATTTCCTTCAATTCAAAACACAAACTCATGATGCAAAGGCACAATAAAAACAAGCAAGTGACAACAACCAATCCTCAAGATGTGATTCCAACAACTAGTTTACCAAAACATTCTCATTTGACTCATTTTAGAAGCTTATCAATGTCACCAACTATCCTAATTAGCATGCCCTCACAAGAACGAATGTCCCAAAAACACACTATGTACAAAGTCAATCACAAGGGACAAATACAAACACTCACACTCACAAGGAAGTTCAAGTGGACACATGTTGATCCATAGGCTTTCCCTTCATGTAGATCGCCACTAATGTAGGGTAGCCAAGCTCGGAATCACCAAGAACTTACGGGTTACGATGTTGGCTAGGGCTAAGGTGAGGATATCATTTGGTTCAAGTGACTATACCTCCCTAATGCTCTTTGTTTTCATCTCAAACACCGCTCATATTTTTTTTCAATTTCAACTTCACCTTATTTCTCCCTCACATAACCCAAGATTTCTCCTTTTTAACTCATGATCATTCACACCTTATATCACCTTCACTTGGTAGCACCAATTTTTGCTTTTCAATTTGCTCGTTAGATTGATCTTTTAGAGCAATTTTCAATTTTTGAAGTAAGGTGCTACCTTGCACTTGAAGTGCATTTCTTTTCTTCTCCTCTTTTGATTACATGCACCCCCTTACTTAGGCATTTGCCCATGTTATCTTTTGTACCCCCCCAAACTTAGGCTCTTAGCCTACATTTTATTTTCAAGCAATTAGGGAGGATGGGTGCCAAGATGGAAGTTCCAAAAAGGTCAAGGTGTTGACAAGGTGCCAAAGAACGGTCACAATCTCAAAGGGGTTCACTAGGATTTGATGTCATTGGGAAGTCATTTGGGTGAAGTGGCTATCAAAAAGGGCCTAACGTCATCTTCCAAGCTTGGTTACACCTAGAATTTTGCCTTGAATCACATTCGGGGCAAGTTCTAGACGACACACATGCACAAGAATTATTCAACTAAACCTCACCACACATGGCATGCGAATCATTCAAGAAGGATCAATTTTTAACTTCCTAAACAAGAACAAAAATGATCTATTCTACATTATCACCACTAATGAGTCAAGAGTCACAAAAAGATTAAAAGAGTTGTCACAAAATCACTCTTCGCCATGCATTTTCAATAATTTTTTTGGAAGGGTATGCCTATTTCACTTTACATGCAAGACTACTTCATTGGTACCAAACAAGTCAATTTGCAACCAAAACCTCAAAAGATGACGATTTGCCCTTAAGAATGTCGTCACTCGATATCATTGGGCCAATTCATCTATCTAAATCGGTTTAGCTACAGAAGGTGGATAAACATAAACATCACACTAAGGGCACATGAGATTCGCACATGAGCAAGTGTGTGTCGCACGTGCAACGCATCGGCCAAACAGTGGGCATGTGCGAAGCTCGTGCGGTTCGCACAATTTCAAGTGCAGAACAAATGTACCCCCAGCTCAAACAGGTTCACTAGCCTAATGGGTACTCAGACTTCCCCTAGCCCATAACAACCAACATCTCAACTACTATAAAAAGTAAAACAAAGAAGTTACAACAAAAGAAACTAATAGCTTAAACCATCAACTCCATCCATATCAAAAAACAAACCCGACGAGGGCACAACATAGCAAAAATAAGCCTGACAAGGGCACATCAATATCCAACAATAAAAATGAAAACAAGAAATAAAATAGCATACTAGATAGAGTGCGGCCAGCCCCAACTAATAACGTGTAATGCCCTCACTGCAACAAAATAAGAGAAGAGTTTGAGGGGGATCCCTGAAGGGTGTATCACTCAGAACCAGAACTGCTTGGTACAGAAAGGACCAAGTCTCCCTAATCAGCATCATTTTCACCCTCAGACCCACATAGATTCCTCAGAGTGCTCATCATCTTAGTAAGGAACTTGCTTTGCTTCCTGTCGTGGTCCCTTTGCTTTTTATGTCGCCTTTCCATCTTAGCCAACCTCTCATTGATATGCTGTTATTGGATTGCTACACTAGCTAGTATAGGGCCACTAGGAGTGGTGGAGGTATCCGGTGTAGTGGAACTCTCACCTGGACCCGAAGGCAAGCCTACTACAATCTGTCGAAGATGGGCATCCATGCCATATACCTGGCTAGAGATGTGGCGGAGTGTCGGAAGTCCAATCCTGAGAGGACCAATAGTCTCAGCAGTAGCAGCTGACTCACGTGCCTCGCTAGACTCAAAAAATAGACCAAATGATGGTGAATCCACGTCTATATTCCTCTTCTTCGATGCTTGCATAGGACCTCTCTTCTTCAAAAGATGGATCATTTTCTCGAGCTTACTCTCATTCTCTCCATCCCTCTTGGTAACCTCGGCTTGGTGGCACAAGTGTGTGATCAACAAGGGAAAAAGTAGACTCTTGTTACCTTCAAGCAACACTTGTTGAATTTCATGCACAATCAGTTGCCCCACATTCACCCGGAGTCCCTCCATTAGAGCGCAAATCACATTTTCTTTGTCGGTGGTCACGTCAGACTCATTCTTGGATAGCATAAATTAGGCACAAATGATTGAAAGCCAAGTGCATGCTTCGAGGTTAAACTTGGATGATTCAATCCTTGTATTCAATGCTATCCATTATGGGATCTCGCCATCATGCAAATATTCCACGAACCACTCGGTCCCCTTCTCTGTAGCTCGGGCTTTGTAGGTGGCATTGTCAGCATTCGGGAAGTTGTCATACTCATTGATCAACTCTGGGTCAAAGCGAACCAATTTTCCTCGCTGCTGCACTATCAAGTTGTTGGCGAAGTCTGTCTCAGCCGTATTGGCATAGAACTCTCGGACCACAGCAAAGTTCGCCTTGATAAATTCGGTGGCAAAGAAAATCCACCCATTATCAACCAACTTCCTATAGAAGTCGGCCCATTTCTCCTCCAATCCATCCAAAACGATACCTCGCTCCATCGTGATTTCTTTTGTCAAGAGACGATCATAAAGTTGGGAGCCCTCGAGGAACACGAAGGTTCCTTGGTCAAAGTACTCTTCATCGGCCACTTGGTTGTCATCTTCATGTGCAATTCTGGCTATTTTCAAGCTTAAGGTACCTACACAAGGATCAAAGTTTTTAAACAACAAGATAGGCATGTAAAGCAACGTATTAGGATCAGATTAGGCCAAAGAAAAAAGCCAAAATGATTCCTAGCAAGTTGGGCAGAGTTGCTGTTTTTGGGGTAGTGAAAACTGGGAATCGCGATCGCGACCCTGTCCATCGCGATCGCGAAGACAAAATTATTTTTTTCACTAAATTTAAGTATCACAGATCGCAGAATGGGGCATCGCGATCACAAGGCTCAGAGAAGTTGGTCATCACGATCGCGGGATTGGGCATCACGATCACGATGGTCATCTTGTTGCCCAGAAAAATCAGTTCAGGCATTTCATCGAACAGGTGCTTTGCACCCTTTTGAACATCATTTTTACACCACATGGGCATCACCTTTTGTCCCAAAAATCAGTAAACCAACAGATTTCTAACCCCCCAACAATAATTCACTCACAAATTTGTAGCACACATCCAATTAGACATTAAGAATAAGCAAAAGATCGACACCCAGTTGGGTGTTTAAAGTACTTACTCTAACACAATGAGGGAGGATAGAAGACGAGAAAGTAGAGATCATACCTGAAGAGTTGAAAAGTTCTTTATGAACTTGAAGTTAATGGTGGATTTTTATTCTTGCCTTTGGGAGAGAAAAGAAGCCAAGTTTCAAAGCAAATTTTTGCTTTTGAAATGGCTTATGTGAACATTAATACCTGGAAACTGCTCAGTGCCTCAGGATCGCGTGGCCTTTTCACGTGATCACAATGAGTTAAGTGACCTGACTTCCCATGATCGTGAAGTAGTTACGCAGTAGCGATGAGTCAGTGAAAATTTCCTCATCGCAATCGTGATGGTCAAGCGTCGCGACCGCGATGCTTTAGCATCCATCGAATTTCTGAATTGTCGCACATTGCATTATTTTGTTGCGCGATGCCAGGTGCGACGGATACTTTGTAAGGTGTGAAAGGAACCACATCTGCACATGCCAATTTTTTTGTTTAGTCTACTGCTTGAGTGTGCGATGGCATGTGCGATGGGCACTCTTCCAGGTGCGAAAAGCATATTTTCAGAGGTATTTTTGGATGTTTTTCAACACTTGGTTCCTCTTCTCCTCCATGGGCACCTAAAATACACCAAAAAGAAACAAAAAGTGAAGTAAAACATAAAAACGATCGGTTGCCTCTCATCAAGCACACAATTTAACGTCGCGGTATGACGTCGGCTACCTCACCATCGAGATTTCCACTTGGAAGATTTGAACCTTCGACCCAAACATGAATCGAATTTCCAGTGGCACTCCTGGGGTGAAGGTTTTAGCATGAGAAGGCCATTCTCTTGATTTTGCAATCCACACTTTTTGGCCTTCAAGTATGGAAGGATGCTTTGACTTCGTTCCACGACAAACTAAAAACTGGATAGACCTTCGTCCACCCTCCTTCCAAGGTCTTCCAAAAGCTTGATTACTTCGACTCGCGTTCATCGAATCAAACTTAAGGTACAACAAAGGTTGAACTGAGATTTGGGTGTCTTCACCTTCAAGCTTGCCTCGTTCATAACATCCTCACTTAGAGATGTTATGACATCATAGCTCACACTTGGTGTAGTTGGTTGCAACACCACCTTCAATTCATGATATTCCCTTGTGATTTCCTTTTCTTTTGACCTTGCGTCCACAAAGCATTGCTTTATGGATTGCACACCCTCCTATTGGGTCTCTAACGATGCCAAGATGGTTTGGAGCTTACCGTATATGCCTTATTAGCTTGGGAATTCATGGTCCCTGTCAAGGTCACAAGCACCACTAGCAACATTGTTAGCACAAGAATGGGAAGGGGGACGATCATCATTGGGGCAATCACTCTAATGTCCGTCACGACCACCACACAAATAACAATTGCCCATATCATAGGAACAAGAGGGAGAATACCTTCCTCTCTTAGGGCCAATTCTACACCTTTGTCCGAGGTGGGGTCCCCTACAGTAAACACAATAGTTGAGAATATAAATTGGAATGCAACCATCACCATTTCTAAAATTCAAATAAGCCATGACGCCATCAACAAACTAAAACTAAAGAAAAGAAAAATAATTATTCACAAAATTGAACTAGAGTAAGTAACTCAAATTCTAAACTAACTCAATACGCCAAATTGTTCCCCGGCAAGGATGCCATTTTTGATAACAATCGTGCTCTCCACTTAAGGAGGTCACGGTGATCGCATAGTCAAAACAAAATTTATAATTCCCAATGGCTGTTGGGGTCGAATCTAAGGGAACAATGTAGTCGCGATCGAGCTAGTAAAGAATAAAAGCAACTTATTGAAGTTCTATAAACAAAAAAGGGAAATATATCTAAAAAGGGGGGTTTTAACTACAACTAAAAGATAAAGAAACAAAACAAATAAAAGATTGGTGATCAATGGCTTTCACCTTGCTTTCGCCAAGAAAGGATAACAAGGGAGATAAGGGCTTGGGAATTCAAATTCACAAGACTTGCACCCGATTGACACTTAGGTAGTCTTGGTCATAGGTGTGGAATGCTATCTCTCGATCAACATCCATATTTCTTGATGATTTCGGTTGGAACATCATTCGGTGTGATAAATAAGCAACCAATTAATTTGGGGAGGTCGTCCTATCTCTAGTTCGGACCCTTAAATGAGAGATTCCGCGATTAGAGCAATCTCTAGCCTCCAATTTAGATGGATTCCCAAGTTCCCACTATTGAATCTTCCCGAATTTAGGGAAATTCTCTCTCGAGCAATAACCCAAATAAGAAAGCTAAGTCAATATTTGCAACCATTAACCATAAATTCTAGCAATGCAAGAGTCAAGAGACCTAAATAATCAAACAAGAACAAATCTAGATTTAGAATAAAAAACCCAACAAGTATTATCACTAATACAAACCCAAAATCTCAAGTCAACAATACACCAAACAAATAGCAATTAAGAACAAGAGTTGAAGAATGGAATCTAAAGATTTTACAATAGAAAGCATCCAAATCTTCACTCCTATGGTGTTGGTTGATGAACCTTGCTCCCAAGCTTGCTCAAAAGTTGAGAAAACAACCAAAGATATGATTCAAGACGGCTTGGAAGTGTTTTATGTGAATTGGGGTTTCCAGAAATGGGAATTTCCAAATCTTCCCCAGAACTGATGAATCCTTTATCGCGATCATGTGCATGACCTTCGCGATCACGAGGCTCTTTAATTTCCTTCATCACGATCACGTGAATCCACTTTTACGGTCGCGATGCTTTGAATTTTTGCCAACTCATTGCGATCGCGTGGCTTTGTCTTCGCGGTTACGATGATCATTTTGGTGCCAGTGTCCAGAAGCTCTCTTTTTACTCCATTTGACTTGTTTTCACTTGAATCTTTCTTGAACCCTTCTAAAACACAGAAACCTATAAAATAGAACAAATTCGTGGCAAATTGCACTATTTATCCACTTCACACTAGCAAAAGCATAAGATTAGAAGCTTAATAAGTAGGTTGAATACCAACTTATCAGCAACAAAAACTAGCAGTTTTCAAACATCTCCAGGGCATTCCAGGCACAATCAGAACCCGATACTCATAAACCAATAGTGTTATTAGATTGGAAACGACATTCCAAACTCAACGGAATCAACGTATTTACCAAAAAAGATTGTTTTAAGTAAAAGTAGGTCCCATGCACAAAAATAACTCGGAACTCATTCTTCAGACCAACTCTTTCTATCCTCCCTTTTCTCCACTTTTTATTCTTTCTTTTTCATCAAGTGATGGGTGCGGCTTTCATTTAAGACTCAACTTTTTCATCATATATTTTCTCTTCTTTTCTCTTTTTTTTTCTTTTCTAACTTATACACCACACCCGTTATTATTCCTTTTTATCACTAACCTTTTCTTTTCATACACTATATTCCTCACTTACCTCCACAATAGCCACCCTCAACTTATGCGATTTGCCTGAGTTGAGATACACAATATCCAAGGAGGGACCAGGGCCAAACTGAAGGTTCATATAAAGTAGGGAAGGTGATTTGGCTAAACAACAAAAATGGTCAATTTCTGCTCAAAATCAGGGTTCAAGGGATTTTTAAATCATATGGACGGTCATTTAGGCTGAAGTGGACTATTTTAAAAATGACCAATGATCCTTTCCTAACCAACTATCCTACAGCCTAGGCAAGACTAACCGGGCAAGTTTTAGATTTTCACACAATGCAAGAACAATACGAATTCATCTCACACACACATGGCACAGAGTACAACAATCACATGCTAACTATCAGGTTCATACTCTAGCTTAAGCCATTCATCAGATCGATTAACATTATCTCATGCACAGATCCATAGAAGTTAGTTTATCAAAAAAAGATAATCATGTCATACAAAATTTTGAGGGGTCTCCATTTTTCAATCAAAATCAAGTTCAAAATCAGACCCTAGACTGTACTAAGTTCCTATTCTTCTTTCACTACATATAACCTATTCTAAATGTGTCGGTTCAACAGAAATCTAAAAGTCCTTAGGGAAAGAACATAGGAAAGGAAACCCCAAGGATGTGGGTACCTTGTGAGTACCCTCATGGGTTGCCTCCCATGCAGCGCCTGATTTAACATCGCGGCACGACGCAAGTGTTTTTGCTACTCAGACTTCACCAAAACACTCTACAAAAACCAGATGACCAAGCTTTCCCCACCCCATCAAAAAATGTTGAGCATTATCCTCAATGCACTAAAAATAACTAACCAAAGGATGAAAGGCATACCTGTGGTGCCTAAGCACGGTCATCATGTATGGTAGGCGAGCCCGCTGGATCGGTGCCCACATTCTTCGCAACACTTGAGGCTACCTCCACAGACCTCTCAACAGTATCGGTTGCTCAAGCAGCATCATCAACACTCTATCCCACAATGGGGTCTAAAGAAGTTTCAGTCATGGTGCCCACAACACCACTTCCCGAGCCACAAGTACTAATAGAATCAATGCAAATTAGCTGGATGGCTAGGGATTCTTTATGCACCTTATCTTATTACTTCTTTCTCTTCTTATTGGTCTTCTCTTCCTTACGCTTCATTAATTTTGAGCTCAATAGGGTGTCCTCTCCCTCTTCCCGAACCTTTTTATCTCTTTTTTTTTGTAGGCTCAGTTTCAGTTTCGATGGTTCACGAGGAAGGGAATGTGCAAGAAAGTCAATAAAAGTATCATCCTCTGTATTCCCAACCAGTGAATCTGAATCTTTGGGAGCACCAGTTCCTACTACTTTTGGATTGCATCAACGTCAGCTTGAGCTTTTGCAAGCTCAGTCACTATGGCAGTAAGGTCCAGAACAGTCATGGTGCGCAGTCGCTCATTTACCCTAATCTCGATCCTTTCCAAATGGTCATTTATCCTATCAATAGAATTCTGAATTGGGGACACAACATCAGCTATATCACTATGGATAAATAGATTTAAAGAGTTTGAGAAACACTTAATTTGCTCATCTGCATGAAAGGCTGCTTTAGCAACCTTGCTGAAAATCTTACTGGTGAAGAAAAAGGAAGGCCCCTGCTCATTGGATGGAGTGGATTAAGCTGATGAGGACGGGACAGGTGCAGCAGTAGAAGGAGTGGAGGTATGGGTATCCTTTTCATAAAACACAACCAAAGAATTATCCGACATATCTCCACTAGGATCGAGAAAGATATTATTCCCGGATACGGCTGAATGAGCCCTAGCCCATTCCACAGGGTTAGCCATATACCGAATCAATGTGATATCCTAAAATCTAGTAGCCTGTGAGATCCGATCAACTCCCACAATATGTGGCACTTTGGATGCTTGACATAATTGAGTGACTAGGTACAAGAATGGGATAGATGTGGATGGATGTAAAGCACGCTCCTTGAGTTCCTCCATGATGATACGGGAAATAGTAATATCATACCAGGACATGATGGTTGCAACCAAGATTGCTCGGTTTGGAGTCAGTGTGTTATCGGTAGAAGTTTGTGCCAACCCATGTCAAACCAAAGACCACCAAAACTTTCCTGCCATGCTCAATGATTCTTTGGTGATTTTTACAATGTTGGCAGTCAGCCATGGTGGGTTCCCATCAGTAATAGCCAAAGTGATCCACCTAAGAGGTGGTTGCTTCTTTCTGTGCTGCTCCAAGCGGGCATCTAAGTCTAGTTGAGCTGCCGGTGCCACATACTCTTGGCCATATATGAAGCACTGAATAGTGCACTCTGAAATGTCAACCTGGACCCCTCATACTTTCACTCTCTCCAATGCTGGCTGTGACTTCAGACTCTTACCTTTTTCACACATATTGGTCAATGTGGCCGCATATGCTGCATAGAACTCACAGACTAGAACCAGGTTGTATGGACAACCTGTCCGACTTATCCACTAGAAACCATAGTGATTATATGGATCCTTGATATCAACCATGTTATTCAACACAACAGATCTGATCTCAACCTCTTCATGTATACTGTGTCGTGGGTGCCCTTTCTCATTTAAGACTAAGGCCTCATGGTAAAACTGGGAAGTGACCTCAATGGCCCATCTCACTCTATCCCGAACTCTAGTGGTTTTACATCTGAATATAGGGGCAACCGGGGTGGGCTCATCAGGTTGAGGCTCTATTTTAGTAGGGGCCCCATTACCATACTTGCTAGCACTCTCGTTCTCACTCTGGCTAGCACTTTTGGAGGCTGATTTTGAACCTTCATCCTTTTTGCTGCCCAAAGCTGTAGCATCTCCAGGTTCAGACTCGCCCGTCCCACTCTCCTAAGGTGATGAACCAAACTCTCCCTCTTCCACTTCAGACTGAGAAGGAGGGGAATGTACTTGGACCTTTGCTCGTTGCCTAGTGGTCTGAGGTACTACTTCTGGATCGGAATCTATAGTGTAAACTTCCTTGGATCCACTTTCTTCTAACACAAAGGATTCATCTTGAAGTTATCATGTCTTTCTGATCACAGCCTCTAAGTCTTTTGCTGCAACCTTCTTTGGGGTATTATTTGGTTGCATGGTACCTGCGGGTAGAATTTGTTAGTATAGATTGTCAAAGCAAAATAGAACTCAGATGTGGCAGGTACAAACCACAAATTGGTCTATGGCCAGTAGAAGCAGACTATGGCTCGTAAACCCATTCGTGGTTTCTATCACCATTGTTAGTGTCACTGACTATGAAACAGTCGACAAACTGTGGTTTAAAACCACAGATCCATCCTATGAGTCATAGTTCCGATCCTGCAAGTATGTATTTTAGCAATTTTTGTTACAGGGACCACGTGTCATATGACGGGTCATAGTTTGGAACTATGGTTTGTCCTATGAGTCGTGGTTCATTTATCACAAACCAACATGTGGGGGGGTGATTGGATGAGTTAGTTTATGGTCCGTAAAGTGAATTACGGTCGGTAGATTCACTCATAAACACTGCACAACTAGTTTTTATGCGATTAACACTCCCTTCTTCTTAGTTTTTATCAACTTTGTTTAATTCCATAATCAAAACCTCCAAATTTTAAAAGTCCATGCCTACTACACACTACCGATCTATTGCACACTTATCAAGGGTTTCTTAGATTTGAGTTTTAGTTAAAACATGGGCCCTAGTCTCAGTTTGAATTAAGAAAGAGAACAAGAAGGGGAAAGAAAACTTACCCTTGATTATCAAATTCTTTTTCTTGTCAGAGTAGCAGAATGAGGCGATGGATTTGTGCGTGTAGTTGGTAGGAGTATTGTGATTTATTTTATGGGAGAGTTTGAGTTGAATTAGGAGTGAAAGAGGGAGAAATTTTGCTTCTTCCTTTTTGAAAATGGCAGTTTGCCGTTTGGGGAAGAGAAGAAGGAGAAACAAAGACGGGTTGGGTTATTATTTTAAAATTTGAACTGACCTGTAACCCGGCCTGCTAACAATACTTAGGACCTACGAGTGGAAACTACGATCCATCGAATAAGACAACTAGCCATAGTCCCACTCATCCTGTGAGCTATAGTCCCACTCATCATGTGAGTCGTAGTCTCTAATAACAAAGATGATGGTCCATCTTATGAAAGTACAAATCGTCCCGTGAGTCATAGTCTGTTCAATCAGAGGCCTATCAACTTTCTCCAGGAACCAAGAATTGGTCTATGGTCCATCGTGTCATTGCACGGACCGTGAACTCATTCGTGATTTCTAGAGATTCATGCAGAGGTAATCTTTGCTTTTCACCTGCACATAATACAAACATTAGTCTTGGGTTGCCTCCCAAATAATGCCCAATTTAATGTCACGGCACGACGCAGGTCACTTGACTACTCAGACTTTATCAAGTTTCCTCATGGGTTGCCTCCCATGCAACGCCTAATTTTACATCACGGCACGACGCAGTCATTTGATTACTCAAACTCATCAAGGTCCTTGGGTATCATGAATTCAGCAAAAGTCTAAACTTCAATAGCTTTCAGCTCCTCTGCAGTCCCTAAATATGCTTTTATCCGCTGCCCATTTTCTTTGAATCTCTTGCCCTCATGATTTTCAAGCTCTATTGCACCATGTGGGAATACTTGTACCACTTTGAATAGTCCAATCCACTTGGACTTCAACTTGCAAGGAAATAAGAGAAGTCTGGAATTTAAAAGCAGGACCAAATCACCCGACTGGAAATCTCTCTTCTCAATCTACCGGTCATGATACAACTTCATCTTTTCCTTATACAAGGCCAAACTCTCATATGTGTTGAGGTGGAAATCATATAACTCATTCAACTGCCCAAGACGCTAAGACGATGCTGCAAACTAGTCTAAATTTAACTTCTTCAATGCCCACATGGCCTTATGCTCTAGCTCAATAGGAAGATGGCACGCTTTCCCAAACACAAGCTGATATGGTGACATACCTATTGGTGTCTTGTGTGCAGTTTAGTACACCCAAAGAGCATCATCTAGTTTCCGCGACCAATCCGTTCTATTTGCATTGACTGTCTTGGACAGGATTGACTTGATCTCGTGATTGGACACCTCAACTTGCCCACTAGTCTGGGGATGATAGGGGGTTGCAACCTTGTGTTTCACTCCATATTTATCGAGAAAAGCACGAAACAACTTGTTGCAAAAGTGAGAGCCTCCATCGCTAATAATTTCTCTTAGTATACCAAATCTGGAGAAGATGTCCTTTTCAAGAAAGTTGGGACACACTTGCCTTTATTATTGGGAAGCGCAACCACCTCCACCCACTTAGATTCGTAGTCAACAGCTACCAATATATACCAGTTTCCATTGGACATCACTAACGGGCCCCTGAAGTCTATACCCCAAGCATCAAACAGCTCGATCATAAGGATGGGAGTAAGAGGAAGCTCATGTCTCCTTGATATACCTCCTTCTTTTTGACACCTACTGCAAGATTTAGCAAAATCATGGGCGTCATTCTGAATGGTCAGCCAATAGTAGCCGCATTGTAAGATCTTATGTGTAGTCCAGATACCACTATGATGTCCCCCTACAAGGGATGAATGGAAATCCTCTAGTATCTCCATCATCTCAGCTTCAGGCACACATATACAAATCATAATATTAGCACACACACACAAAACAAGAATGGCTCCTCCCAGAAGAATTTCTTAACATCAAATATAAACTTTCTTCTTTGGTGTGCCGACATATCAGGAGATACCATATCACTTGCCAAATAGTTGGTAATGTCAGCAAACCATGGAATCAAATCTTGGGAGGCAGCCAACACTTTCTCGTCTGGAAACCAATCATCAATATCTTGCTCATCATTCAGCTTAAGCATTGCTTCTTCCTATAATCTAGATAAGTGATCTGCTACCTGATTTTCAGTGCCCTTCCGTTCCTTGACCTTAAAGTCAAATTCTTGAAGCAGTTACACCCATCTAATTAATATCGGCTTTGTATCCTTCTTTTCCATGAGGTATCTAAGAGCTGCATAGTCAGTGTGTACAATTACCTTAGTGCCAAGCAAATAGGATTTGAACTTTTCGAATGCAAATATTACAACAAGCAACTCTTGTTCCATCACCATATAGTTCTCTTGTGTAGGGTTAAGTGATTTGCTAGCATAGCATATGGGATGAAGAATCTTTTCATATCTTTGTCCGAGGGCTGCTCCTAGCGCCACTCCACTAGCATCACACATAACCTCAAAAGGCTGAGACCAATCAGGAGAAATAATAATGGCAGCAGAGATCAATTTTTCCTTAAGGTACTCGAATGCCTTCATACATGCCTCATCAAAAACAAACTTCACCTCCTTCTCCAATAACTTGCACAAGGGATGTGCAATCTTAGAGAAGTCTTTGATAAACCTGCGATAGAAACCAGCATGCCCCAAAAAGCATCGAATCCCTTTAATGGAATCTGGTGGAGGCAATTTTCCATTCACTTCTATATTTGCTTTGTCGACCTCTATACCCTTCTTGGAGATCTGATGGCCAAGCACTATACCCTCTTTCACTATGAAGTGACAATTCTCCCTGTTTAGTACAAAGTTGCATCCTTTACACTTCTTTAGCACACAACTGAGATGAGCCAAACAATCATCAAAAGAGTCACCAACTACAAAAAAATCATTCGTAAATACCTCAATAGAGTCCTCCACCATGTCTTAGAAAATAGACATCATGCAACGCTGAAATATCACTGGTGCATTGCATAAACAAAAATGCATCCTCTTGAAAGAAAATGTCCCATACGGACATGTGAAAGTAGTCTTCTCTTGGTCTTCAGGAGTAATTGAGATCTAATTATATCCTGAATAGACATCGAGAAAGAAATACCATCCTCTACAAGCAATACGGTCTAACATCTGATCCAAAAACGATATTGGAAAATGATCCTTCTCAGTCCAAGCATTCAGCTTCCTGTACTCCATGATTATGCGCCAGCCGGTGACTGGCCTCATCAAAATCAACTCATTCTTTGCATTTGGGACAACAATAATCCCACACTTTTTAGGCACACACTGAACAAGGCTCACCCACTTGCTGTCTGCAATAGGGTAAACCACACCTGCATCTAGCAACTTGATGATATCCTTCTTAACAACCTCTTGCATAGGATAACTCAACCTATGTTGGTGCTCAATACTCGAAATACAATATGATGAATGCTCAAATCATGCTCTCCAATTAGGAGGCCACCGTGATCGTGCAACAAAACAATATTTATAAACCTAACAAGTTTCGGGGTCGTACCCAAGGGACTTGGGGTAGCCAAATTTTGATTGTAACAAACTTAGTTTAAGGTGGGAGTAATTACCCAAAACAAAAAGTAAAAGGATGGGGTGAATTGGGAGAATTGTCACTACAATCGCAATTCAATTAAAAACAAGAAAACTAAAGCGTATGTGTCAAGTTTAACTAGATGACTAAGGATGTATATCTGATGGGTTTTTTGTTATGGGTTCGGGTAATTACAAATTCATACCTATTCTCTCTTAGTGACATGAATAACATTGGTCAAAAGTAAGATTTTCTTATCTCTCGATCAACAATCTTATTTCCGATGATCTCGGCTAGAGCATCATCAGTTTTACCAATAAACAACCAATCTAGCTTGGGAGGTCACACTATCTCTAGCTTAGACCCTTAAATGGGAGAATCCAATAATAAGAGCTATTCCTAGCCTCAAATCTGAGTGGAATCCCAAATTCCCACTAACAATGTCACATCCAAAACTATCAAATTCTTTCTCAAGCAATCATATAGTCAAGTAATGTAAATTAATGCTTGCAACCACCAATTTTAGGATTAAAACAAGGTGAAATTGTTAGACCCACGTCTATTAAGAAACTATAAGCAAGAATAGATAACACCCATACCCATTTCTTAAACACCCATCATCAATGCACCTCTAGACAAGAGAGTTTAGCCACTCATGGTGAGAGAGAAAGAGATACCAGCTGGGTAATTCAAAATCTCTTCCATTAGAGATGAATCTCAAGTTCTAGCTTCAATTTGAGTACACAATTGTTAACCAAGAGAATTGGATTGAAGCCCTCTTCTAAATGGAGGTGGAAAACTTAGTCTCTAAGCTCAAAGGTCTTCAAAATATTCAAAATGATAAAATTTATTTACAATTGTGCCTGAAGAGGCCTTTTATAGTTTCCCAAAATGTCACTAAAAATTAGGACAAAAATGCCCTTGGAGCAGCGTGCGGTGCGACGTGCAGTTTACATATTGCGATGTGCGCGTCGCATACTACCCCCGGTTGAATCAGTGACTTAAGCTAGAATTGGGAGCTTCGTACGAAGGGGGTGCAGTTTGCACCTCAGGATGTGCGTGTCGCACAGTGACCGTAACTTGTGACAGACCCTTCAGTGACTTTATTCTCTTCTGCGGAGGAGGTGCAGTTCGCACCTTAGCCTGTGCGTGTTGCATGGCCACCGCATATCCGGTCAGAATCTTCAACCTTTTTGAACACTTCACACTTCACTCTATTTAAGCTCTTTTTGGGTCCATTTCTTTGTTTATCATTATCTATCAAAAGTACCTGCATAGACATCAATAAAGACCATAAGAACCTCTAAATCTATTCAAAACATAGCAATAATTCTTGGATGTAGGCTCAATAAGTTGGTAGATTACCGACTTATCACAATCTGGCGCGAGATGAATTTTATGTGTGCAGATTCCAGGAAGAATCCGAATGATGTTAGCAATAGACCAACCAATGGCCCTTTTGAACTTTCTCAAAATAGAAATCAGAGCTTCAACCTACCCTTCACCTAAATCTACAGCAACAATAACTGGCAAGGTGTCATTAGCTCCTAAGAACACATATCGGAGGTGAGACGGAAGAGCTTTGAGCTCCATGATGGGAGGATCCTCAATAGATAGTCTAGAAGGTGGTGTATGTCGATTCTTCAGGTCCAAATCAAGAATCTTTGGATCATAACTATAAGACCCCATACATGCAAGTGCTTCTTCCATATAATCATACTCCTCAATATTGTCTCCATCAAAATTCATGATAACAACTGCAACTGCTTCAACACCAAGTCTTTCTTCAACAGGCACTATTAGCTGATCCTCATGGACCACATCTATCACTTATACCACGTGCATATCATCATGATGCTTCATAGACTAGCAGACATTGAAAGTAACTACCTCATCATTCAGTCTGAAATTTCATCTTCCCAGTTTCCAAGTCAACCAAAGTGCGTCTGGTGGCAAGGAATGGTCGTCTAAATATGATGGGAACCTCAAAGTCAACCTCACAGTCAAGAATCACAAAGTCTGCAAGGAATATGAATGTGTCAACTTTTACAAGTACATCATAGAGAATTCCTATAGTTTTTTTCACCGTGTGATCTTCCATAAGAAGTTGCATTGTAGTCAGTTTGGGGGCTCCCAAGCCCAACTTATTAAACACTGCTAGTGGCATCAGATTTATACTAGCACCTAGATTGCATAACGCTTTGGCAAAGTAGAATGCTCCAATTATGCAAGAAATAGTAAAAGCTCCAGTATCTTCCTTTTTCTGCACCAGAGAACGGAAGGCTATTATACTATAACGGTGAAAATTATCAGCTGGCTCAAAGCTCACAATTCTCTTCCTAGTCACACGATCCTTCATGAACTTAGCATATCCAGGCATCTGCTCCAGTACTTCAACTAAAGGAATATTGACTGAAAGTTGTTTCAGCATGGAGATGAATTTGTGAAATTTACCTTCCTTAACCTTCTTCTTCAATCTCTGTGGGTAAGGTGGATGAGGTGATGGAATGGGTTTTAAGATAGGTGAAACCTTCTTGTTCTTTGTCTATGCATCAGAAGACTTCTTCTCATATGGATTTTCAACTCTATCATTTTCTTCAGACTCGATCACAATCTCAGCGTCATCTTTTTCAGGATCGACCGTCTCATCAACAACTATTGGCATAGGAGGATCAACAGTCTATTTTCTGCTTTGGGTAGTCACATCCATGCACTATAAATCATTCTTTAGATTCTGAATTGTGTCACTTGGGAGAGTACCCTTCTGACACGGACTCATGTTTATAGACATTTGGTGCATCTGAGTCTTAATCTGTGTTATGGCGATAGAATAGGCCTCCACCTTTTGACTCATACATGAGAGGTCAGCGCACATCTCCTTCATACTTCCATCCATAGAATCAACCTTCTGCAGTACCTTGTTAAGCAGCTCCCTCATGGATGGTTGTTCAGGTCTATCTTTGCAATTTCCAGGAGGGACATACAAACTGCTTCTATCATTCTTGTAGCCATCCTTTTTGTGTCAGTCACCATCCCTTTCTCTAACTATGGAAGGTTGTAAGCCTTGCAGATCCCCACAAAGCTCTTCAAATGCAAGTTCACATCCTCAATGGGCTTTCCAACAAATAATCTCTTCACGTTCAACAGCTAAATCATAGTGCTTGTAATATCAAATTTTGTACCATCGAGCAATGTTGTCAATACTATAGGGCCAGTTGTATCGATGTCATCATAATCAACAATGTACCGAGGGACATGTCAGGGTTGTTGTCAGCCTCTATTTCCTCTTGGTGCGACTGGATCTTGAGGTATATTATGTTAGGCTGCCTCGTCTCTCGCAACTTGAGCATTTAGTTCTGCCTGACAAGCAGCTTCTTGTCTAGCTTGTCATGCTTGCTCAGCTTGAATATTATGTTGAGCAAGTTTTGTTGCATCTTGTGCCTCTTGTGCAGCCTGGACATCTTCTGCTGCCTTTTGTCTCTGATGTTCTTCAGCCAACATCCGTTGTGTGGACTATTCAGGTGTCTCATAACCTTCTTTTTTAACCATATTTCTCAGAGTTTGTTGGAGTTCCGGATCGAATGGAATTAGGGGATTGCCTTGACTCCTTGTACTGGGCATGCACAAGTGTGCAACCTGGAATAAAACAAAAACAATGAAAAAAAGTAAAATCAGGAAATAAGGACTAATACTAAAATAAACACAATCTCTCTTATTCCTAAACTATATTCCCCGGTAACGACGCCAAAATTTTATACGCCAAAATTATACCTCATTTTAGAAGTGTAAGCGGTAGCTGTTCAAATATAGAACCTAATGAAGGTTAGGATCAATCCCACAGTGAATATGGTAGGACTAGGTTCAATTATGTTTACTTGCGCTCTTAGCCATTTATTTCATTACGAAGGGGGGTTTAAAGTAATAAGTAGTAATCATATTTCAAATTCGAACAAGTAACGAGTAACAATTTTAAGAGTTTTAATCAATGAGAGAAGTGACTAGGGTAGTGGTCCCCATGAGATCATAACTTAGCAAAGCGTTGTACTTAGTAAACTAGTTTAGTGCTTAGCATGCAAGATCGGTAAGTTAGTTAGTCCCCTAGATAGATGTATTTCACCACGCGCCTTGGTCCGGTCGCGGGTGTATGATTTACTAACCCTTACCCTGGATCCTAGATTAGCTATTTCGGGATAAGGTCAAGCTATTAGATGAGGGTTGGTAGCGTCAAATCTCCATTGTTGAACAACCTTTTTCCCATTCGTTACCTCCTTGGTCCGGTAATTAAGAATAAGGTATGTTCTAACATTTGAAACCGTTAAAAAGCAATCAAAGCGAAGGGAAGAATAATACATGCATAAACACCACCCTAGAATTACCATGTACTTTGCCTACTTCGTTAATCCTTCATGGTTCCCATAACCCTAATTGTCGATTTGGCTACTCATATTCATAAGTAAACAATCAAAAGTTTTTGATGTGTTCGTGATCATGTACTTACAAGAAGAAGTAAAGAAATAAGAAAACTCGAATAGATGAAGATGAAATAAAGAATCAAGAACCATGAATATGTTTATCTCTCAAAACCAAGAACAAATCCATATCACCAGTGTACGAATATGTTTCCTAAAAAATATAGAGCATAAAACGTAAAAGAAAACCTAGGAAAGGTATTTATAGACATAAGGAATCCTATCCTAATTAAACTAGGAGAACTGGACATGGCAGGGACCATGACTTGGTTGATGACTTGTCATTCCTAATGACGGTTCATGGTCTGCTGGGGTCAACCGTGGTCTTAAATAATCAACATCATCTGCTATGGGAAACCACATGAGGAACCATGAGTCGTAAAGTCAATACACTGTTCGTCACTTGAATCATGGTTTTATACCCTCTTTTTGCACCTTCTCTGATCAACAACCATGAGTCTAACAGGATGATTCGTGCTCTAGAAGTATGGTTCATGTAGTGACTCGTGCTTCTTGATCTTGTTTTTGCACATCTGCAGTTCATTTGGTCTACGAGCAAATAGGACGGGTCATGGTTTAGAACCACGACTCCTAGACTGACTCGTGATCTTCTTCATGACTTGCACACCTTCTAAACTATGTTCTATGACTCCACAGGATGGTTCCATGGTACTGAACCACGAACGGTCAATCCATCCGTAATCCCTGTAGCCATCACTTTTCAGTCCAATTTTCAGCACTTTGTTTATGGAATCCATTCTCCTGTACACTTAACAAAAACCATCAAATCTACCAATAAAATTCTAGAGAACTTGCAATAATCCTAAGTATTAAGCATCGAAAGTGACGTAAATATATGGCACATCAATAGCCCTCTTAGGATTGTAATAGCCTCATAGGCATCTCATAGCCCTTGTAGGTATCATTATAGCCTCATAGGCATTAACATGTAGCCTTCTTAGGCAATCAAGTAGCCCGTAAGTGAACAAGCCTTAATATAACCCCATAGGTAACCACAATAGCCCAATTGGCTTCATATTATCCCCAAAGGCAACTCTTTGGCACGTAAGCCTCAATATAGCCCCTTTAGGCAAACACAATAGCCTGTGAGTGATCAGGCTTGAGTATAGCCCTGTAGGCAAATCTTTGACCCATAGGCCTCGATCTAGCCCCTTTAGGCAAACACTAAAGCCCGTGAGTGAACATGCTTAATAATAGCCCCGTAGGCTTCAACTCATCTTAATAGCCCCTTAGCCAACATACATATAGCCCCTAAGGCACCAATCATATATCTATAGATAACTATAATATCGTCGAGGGCAACAACAACAATCTATCAATTGGCCCAAAGACAAGCAATATAGTTATAAATGACCAATACAAATAATCACTAAGTCGTATCTAAGCTCGGGGTCGCTATTAATAGAATACGAATCCTCCACAAGGGATGACTATACCAAGTCAAGTAGCCAACCAAGTCACATAAGACTAAGAGTAATTTGGCTACAACAACTAGCTTTCTTGTTCTATAAGCTTTAAGAACACATGTTGAAGTAAGGGATTAGCCCTAGAACACTTTTCATATCGACTTCTAGTGGGATAACGCGAATTCAGAATTTTTATGAATGACTCTATGGTGGTACACTAAACTGGAAGTCTATAACAGTTATAATTAATCGCATTTCTTACATGTTGAGCATCGTCTATGCCTCAAATACCATTATCAACTAGACCTAAAGAATTGTACGATAATAGTTCAAAATAGACAAATCCCTTCCCGCAATGGTCACATATACACAAAGCCTTAGATCTCGTGTAAGGTAATTGCACTAATGCACATAGCCCCAAAGGCAACCACACGTAGCCCTGCAGGAAAATAGTAAAGCCACAAGATAAGATACAAGCGACTATACAAGTAATCTAAGGTTTTTCTAGCACGAGGTCGCTATCTATAGAGTAAGAGTCCCAAAAAGGGATAAATATACCTACTCTGTAAGCCAACACAATCAACCACTACGGCTATAAATATATCATCTATAATATACTATCCATAGATTCTACGATCTTTAGTAGCAATACTATTTTATAGGAGGCAAACCGACAAGTGACATAGCCCAAAGAAACACAAGCGGGCATATACCATATGCAACCTATAAGCAAGTCCAAGACACGTCTAGAGCTCTGTCTCTAATGAAGGAAAAGAGATCTAGCAAGGATGTAATAATCTACTCAAATAGCTAACATAGAGAACTACGATTACAAGTCATTAAAGGAACATGCCAAGAAGAAGGATGGGCCTTAACAAACCTTTCAATTGAATCCCCAAAGGTGTTGGTATAAATCTCTACCAAGAAAAAAAAAATATCAACAAGACGAAGATATCAATCCCTTACAAAAGTGGTGAGCTCCCGAGGTAATATAACAAGGTATAATTCATGCCATCTAATCCGACAACCATCATACGCGGCTCTAAAAGAAGAATCCACCAGTCCCTTCAACACCCTAACACCAATGATATACAACAATGATAACCCAACTTATAGAGAAAAAGGGCTGACCGGAGCCACAGTATTCAAAACACCACTTTGTGGCTGAAAAATCTATAAAAAAAATCTTGAACGTGGGATTATGAAGGAGGTTCATAGGAGCGATATTACCTCGACTTGAAACTAGACTTGAAGACCTTTAATGTGATATAAAAAGGCCCTATAACTCTTTATAGATTAGAAGATATGCTCACCCCAAGTTATCCTATCAATAAGATTACATATGTAATTACTACTTTCGTCTTGACCCAAAACCGATACTATCAAATATGAGCGCATGCCAAGGAATAACTCTGCAAGAGATATACAACAACAAACCAAACTAAAAGCTCTAAGAATAGCTCTTTCAAAGCACGATAAATTTGAAACCTCTAATATAAAGTAATATCAAGGAATCATGACAAAAAAAGGAAGAAATAACCTTACATACCTTGATGCAAGTGCCCCAAAGCTACCACCAACACTGTCTGCCTAGTTTCGCTTGCCAAAACTTATGATTTATTGTAATATAAAATCCACACGATACAACAGCCAAGAATATAACAACAAAATTATGAGATTTAGCTCGAATAGGTGACACTTAGCAACTTGATGAATATACATGTATGGATATATATAGAGAATGAGATGGAATCATAGGTTAAAATATTTGGTCGTGAATGGTAAGAAAGAGAGATGAAATTTGTTATGTTTTCTTATCCCAAATGTAAAGTGACAAAGTCATATATATCTTTGTATAACATAGACTTAGCAGTGGCGGTGATGGGGCTTAATTTCTTTTATTCAATATAATAAAATAATCCTTCCTCAAACCATTCTGATATATAACCCCTCCAAACATTAATTAATGTGAATCAATATATATATAGGTAACATATTATACTTTACGGAAGCTAACATAGTTCAAAAGATAAAAGGCTAAGTAACATTTATCAAAAAAGATTTTCCCACAAAGCCAGACCTAATACTTTCATTAGAATATTAATAAATTAGAAAAATCTTATAAAATTTAACACATACACTAATATATCATAACTAAAACTTTTCATAAAAATTAAGGCCTCTAAGAAGCAAAAATGTATTTTCTCAAATTTCAATCTAAATCAAATTTTTTCGAACACACGCGGTGTTAAAAAAATTTCTCAAATTTAAGCTCTTGAGCCTTTGATATAGGACGAAGGACAATGTTAAACACCTGAGGTCTTACACAATAGTCTAAGGCTTTCCAAAAGGGGAAGGATTATTTGTGATGGTTCACGATCAGCTATATGACTGTGAGGTAGGTGATTTTTTTTTCTTTATACATAGCTCAGATAGATGATATATAGTATAAATTTCATGTTGGGTAAGGGAATTTCTAGGTAGGGATAGTTTTACATCTAATTCAGAATTTATGGCCTATTTCGGGGACTTTAAAATAGCTTTCTTCCTTGAGCCTTAATTTTAGAATGCTTATTTTTTAGTATTCAGTATAGATTAGGGATTCTTAGTTTAGGTTCAGGGTAGGATTTTAGGGTAGAATAGGATAAAGATGTTAGCTTTTGTTCGTTGTGTTTACTCTTGTATTTTTCCTATAGGTGAGACTTATGGGGCCTATGGCCTGGGATTTGTGTGATACTGGATTTTCTGATGAATTGTGGCAATTGTATAGACTTGTTCATCCCTTTTTTGTGTATGTGAAGGATATATATAGATAGATAATTTTTCTAGCATTTACATATTGACACATCGTTCATATGGAAAATGTTTGATTTGAGGAACTATGCTAGTTTTTCTGTCTTAAAAGAGAAACAATACCACCTTATTATTGATTTGGCTTTTGGAATGATTGTACCACCTTTCAACTCGATTCAAGGTATATTCTTGGATCTTTTCTTCATTTACTTTTTTTATGAGTCTGAGGCTCACTTTTGTGCAACCCGAGATATAATTTTGGGTTTTAACTTTTCTACTTCTGTTGATGAGGAGGTATAAATTTTGGGTTTTACTTTTCTACATTGGAAACTCATCTCATTATATCATTTTGTCCTACATAACATCATTTTTAATACATACACATATATATACATATATATATATATATAACTTCATGTATATTATTATCATTATCTTATTGTGCTATAGACTGCTGGGATTCTTTTGTAATTTATACCATATATTTGTTCTCCTGAGTACGATAGACCTATAATGCCTACTGAGTACCTATTTACTTGTACTCATACTAAACTTCTTCATTTTTTTTCCTGATATAGAGCCTAGTATGTGTCACCCGAGCTGATTTTTACCTATTCAGGGACTCCTGTTGATCGGATCTATGGTGAGCTATTGGAATTTAGAGACTTACCCCTTCCCCTATGTACTTACTGTATTTATATTGTAATTTTTGGATGGACGTGTATTTGTATAATTCTACTCTTGTACTGTAGTGGCTCTTATACCGATGACATTGAATCTGTGGATGGTTATTGTTGTATGTTTTGTATTTCCCTATTTCTCAAGGAACCGTTTTGTGTAGTTTGTACTTGTATGTATATGTGGTGGACCGTTATTACTATTCTTTCTTCCTTTACTATCATTAGCTTATTACTTTCTATATATGGCTATGCGACTTGGCTTACATATATATATATATGTATATTACTGCATGTATATTATGATCATTATCTTGTTGTGCTATAGACTGCTGGGATATTTCTACGTGCAAGGTTACTTTTTTATAATTTATACCATATATTTGTTTTCCTGAGTACGGTCGACCTATGATGTCTACTAAGTACCTGTTTCCTTGTACTCATACTACACTTCTTTATTTTTTTTCTGATATAGAGCCTATTATGTGTCACCTGTGCTGATTTTTGCTTATTCGAGGACTCCTATTGATCGGATATATGGTGAGCTCTTGGCATTCAGAGACTTACCCCTTTCCCCCTATGTACTTACTGTATTTATATTGTAAGTTTTGGATGGACGTGTATTTGTATAATTCTACTCTTGCACTGTAGTGGCTCTTATACTGATGACAGTGAATCTGGGATGGGTATTGTTGTATGTTTTGTCTTTCTCTATTTCTCAAGGGCCCATTTTGTGTAGTTTGTACTTGTATGTATATGTTGTGGACCGTTATTACTATTCTTGCTTCCTTTACTATCATTAGGTTATACTTTCTGTATATGGCTATGGGACTTGGCTTACCTACTTGGGTTTTATAGTAGGTACCATCATGACCCAGTTTTGGGTTGTGGCAGCGTGCTATTATTAGTGATGGGGGGTCCCACTTTTGCAATCGGTTGTTTTGCTCCTTACTTGAAAAATATGGTATAAAACACAACATTGAAACCCCCTACCATCCTCAAATGAGTGGGCAAGTAGATTTGTCAAACCGCGAAATTAAGAATATCTTGTCAAAGACTTTCAAAGCTAATACGACTGATTGGTCGAAGAAATTAGATGATGCATTGTAGGATTATAGGACCTCTTTTAAAATGCCTATTGGGATGTCCCTGCACCAATTAGTTTTTGGCAAGGCTTGCCACTTGCCTATGGAGCTTGAACGTAAGGCAATGTGGGCATTGAAAAGATTGAACTTGAATTAAGAAAAAGTTGTCGATGCAAGAGTTGAAGACTTGAATGAGATTGATGAATTCTGGATGAGATCCTTTGAGAATGCATCTCTCTACAAGGCTCGTATGAAGCACTTCCATGATCAAAGGCTATTAAAGTGAGAATTTTCTCCAGGGGAGTGTGTGCTCTTGTTCAACTCACGACTTTGTCTATTCTTGGGAAAGTTTAAATCTATGTAGTCCGGTCCTTTCAAGGTGACATAAGTCCATCCTTATGGTCCTATCAACTTGAATGTAAATATGGTAAAAGATTCAAAGTGAATGGGCAAATGGTCAAGCAATACTTGAATTTTGCAAAAGTGGTAACCTTAATCGAGGTGACTTAACTTGAGGAGCGATGGATGTGAGGTACTTTCATCATATTGCGACATTAAATCATGTGCTTCTTGGAAAGAAACCCAATCGTTCATTTTGTTTTTATTTGTTTCCTTCACTTGTTGTTGTTTTTTATGTGTTGTTAGGTATGTAGAAGATAGAAAAGTTTGGTTCTCTCCGGATGTCGCTAGAAGGAACTTGTGGGGAACCTATGAACTGCAAGAACTCATCCATTAGCTACAGGTGTAACACACTTACCAACTAGTGACTTGGAAATATGGGGCTGGAATTCGGGCAAACCTTCATCTCACATGTGCTACACAAGTGCATACCCACAACTCGCAAGTTCAACGCAGTTGCAAACCAGAGAACAGGAAAGTTTGAAAGAATTCAAGGAATTTTTGTGCTCCACCTACGTACCAAAAGAAATCATATGTGAGCCACAAGTTTAGCATAGATGGGAGGACAAATACTGAAGCCATCAATAATTTTTAAGGTCTTTTGCATTTCCACCTGCATCTATAAGTACCCATCCACATGCCATAAGTTTAGCGTAGGTGTGAGACAGAGCACTGAAGCTCAAAATGTCTCACTATCGCCTCTTGAACTTCAGTTGTGCCCGCAGATGTCCCTTTTGGGAAGCAAGCCATTATTTTTTACAATGGAGGCCAACCTAAATAGCCTCTAGATGCAACATGATGTCCCTACTATCTAATAGGCATTGTGATTCCTACAACAATCTAGGGAATCTTTACACCCCTCTCTCTCACTTACATTTTCTTATGCATTAAGAACAATGCAAATTATTTGATTTGGGGGGGATAATTAGTGCTTAGTGCCTTCTTCAGGCCTCATTCTTCAAATAATTCATAAGCGCGTAGTTCGAGTATCATCTTGTAGATAGTAGTTGTAATAAACTCCAAGAGTTTTCTTTATACCACAGTTCTTTTCTAAGGAGAAAAATTTTCTTCTCTTTATTTTTTGAAAAAATGATAAAAGAGGAGAAAATGAATACAAGCAGTCTCTTATCATGATATTTAAATTCTTTGTTTGGATTTTTGTTCAAAAATGAGTTGCGTGAAATTCAATAGCTTGTCAGAAGTCATTCACTTCAATTGGGCTTGAGAATAACCATTAATTCCTAGTGTTTATGATTCTTTATGTGGAAAGGCCTTCGTATGTTCTTGTGTATTGATAACGCTCAAGTAACATTCTCATACGGAGGTGATAACAATCGTTAGACCAAAACAAAGCTAATATTCCTAATGGGAGTCGGGGTCGATCACACAGAGAAATGGTAGAGTCACCTATAAGATTGTCAAATATCAATCACCAATAGAGTATTCATTAAAACAATAATAAAAGTAAAAAAGGGGCAAATCGAGGAATTAGAAATCTTTCACAATAGCAATTCCAAACAAAATGCTAAAGTAAAAAGGGATTTGTATCGAGAGAGAGGATGACTAGGGGTATTTTCCTGATGGGACTTAAACATGGGATAGGATACTTGTTCAATGATGCAAATTCTTAATAAACGACATGGGTAGCATTGGTTTTAGTTATGAATGTTAATCTTTTGAACCAACAAACATATATCCTGTGGTCTTTGTTCAAGCACCATTGTTTTAACATTAACCAACCAATACAAGCTTGGGAAATTCACACTATCTCTAGCTTAGACTGTTAAATGGGTGTTTTCCGGCGAATTGAGTTATTTCTAGCCTCAGTCTAAATGGAAATCCCAAGTACCCACTAGTGAATTCCAATCTAAAATATTGAACCTCTTTCTCAAGCAAGAATACAATCAAGCAATTTCAATCAATGTTTGCAACCATTAATTTTAGAGTTAAAACATGGAGAATTCACTAGACCCATATCAATTTAGAAATTCTAAGCACAACTAAACAAGACCCATACCCAAATTCAAATACCCATCATATACATACCCCTAGACAAGGAAACTAGTCACTCATGCTAAAGGAAATAGAGATAATACCAGGTGGGTAATTCAAATTCCTTTTTATTAATTACCAATATCCAAGCTCAATAGTACAATAATGGTGAATCCAAGGTTGAAGATGGAGAGAATGGAGTAAAACCCTCTTTCTTTCCTTGGGAGAGAAGACTTGTCAAAAAAAACTATTCAAAACTTTGAAAAACTATCACAAACTATGCCCAAATTGGGTTCTAAAATGTTTCAAAATCATCACATAAAAGTGGAAAAAAATGCCCCTTGAGAGCTGTGTTGCATGATGTGCGATTGGATGTCTTATTGTGCGCATCGCACAACACAGTCCCAGTAGACCAGTGAATATGCTTAATCTTTGAGTGTCATGCGATGGGAGGTGCGGACTACACTAGGCATCATGCGCATCGCATGGTGGTCGCACATCTCAGCAGGATATTCTTTTACGTTTGAACTTTATTCGAAGGGAGGTACAAACCACATCAAGGGTTGTTCGCATCACACGGTGGCCGTACCTCTCGACTATTTTGGGTCAATTTCCTTGTTTTCCACTTCTGACCAAGAGTCCCTGCATTCATATCAATAAAGGCCATAATAACCTCTAAATCTCATTAAAACATAGAAATAATTCATGAATGAAGGATCAATATGTTGGTAGATAACTGACTTATAAAACCCCCAAACTTGAACTATCGCTTGTCCTCAAGCAAGCTACTCACAAGGCAAGGCATGAATTATGCTCTAAAACTCAATCAAGGCACACACGATTAATCTATTCTAAAAACTTATAAAAATAATAATTAAAAGACAAACAAAAGACTCAACTATAATGCTTATCTCAATTTGGACCACCACATTCAAAAGGCAATTGATCATTTTAAAACGTTTCATCAAAATGAATTTATTTCTCATTCAAAATCAAGGGAATTCGTCATTCAAAACAAGATTATTAAGCTTCTCAACTAGTTCTGAACCACGGTCCGTACTGTGACTCGTGATTTATGACCTGACCTTAATATTGTCATCTTCAAAACCACTGGTTGTTTCACGACCCGTAGACCAAAACCATGGTCAGTAGAGTGACCTGTGGTTTGTCAAAATTCAACTTTTCTACCCAGTTTCCATGAATGACTTGACGGGTCATCATTTTGAACGATGGTACATACTGTAACCCGTGGAATCACCTTGAGAAAGGCACCAAGTCCTATAAGTTCCACGAGTGGGTTGATGACTCGTTAACCTATTCTATGACCTGTTCTTCCACTCATAATCTCTCAGGATCAGAGGATCCTCATATCTTAAAGTCGGAACAATGAGTCACATGATTGTCCGTCATCCTGAACCACGGACCGTAGTATGACTCGTGGTGCTGAGTTCCAGTAGACCCCTAGAAGTGGCATTTGAATCCACAGATCAGTTCATGGCTCGTCCTTTAGGATGACGGACCGTGGACTGACTCATGGTCTCTGAAGCTGACTTTTTTCCAACTTTTTCCAAGTTTAAGTCCAGGGGTATTTTTTAAATTTCTCACTATTTTAAGTCCTATACTAAGTCATTTTAAGACTATTTATGAGGGTTTTTATTCCCACTTTGCCTAAGTTCCCTCCCATTCTTTCAATCAACTTCCAAAAGAAGAAAATAAGTTCCATCTTCTCAAGCTTCAAGATAAGGTTTCACGCTCCAAGTCTCAAGCTCCAAGTTCAAGCCTCCTCTTCTTTTCAATTTCAAGTGGGTTAGCTTCAATCAAGGTATGTGGGTATTTAACAATGGGTTCCTCTCACCCTTTTGCCCAAAATCTCAAATTCCTATTTTGAATTTCATGAACTTTCAAATTAGGGTTCTTACCCAATTCTTATGGGTGTTGCTATGCCTTTTCATGATTTTTTTTATGGAAGTACTACTAAATTGCATAATTTTTCATGGGTTTTTACATATGAACTCCTATTTTGAATTGAAGGCCAATTATGGTAAATTCTACATGCATGGTTTGATTTATGAAAAAATGGGAAATTGATAACATATATTCTCATGAATTTTTCAAGCAAGTGCATGCCTAGTTCCTATGTTCTATCAAAATCTATGTTATTATGAAATTAAACTAGTGCCATGAAAATCTCTAAGTTATGAACTATTATGCAAGACAAGACACCCGATATACCATCAATGCTCATGAATCACTTTCTAAAACCAAGGTTTATGAGTAGTATGAAGATCCGGGGTATGAACATGTTTATGAACAAATTTTGACATCTAGATATGTCACATGTATGTGAGCCTCATGCTATATATATTTATGTTTTGGGAGTAGTATTTAGCATCGAGTTGGACCGAGTAAGAGTACCCTTAGTCCTAGAACTATGTGCCACCGTAGGTTCCCTCTATGGCTTATGATAGGATCTTGGTATGACATGGTTCTCACTTGGGCTAGTTAGGATAACCTTTTTCAGTATGGGTGCTTGACACTGGACTCAATGTAGCCCAACATGGTTTAATGTTGGTTAAGAGAAACTCCCGCATGTTTATTTTCAAGCTAATAAGTTATATGATACTCTACTTTGAACCCTTACTTTATTTCACGTTTTATGCCTTAGATCTTGATATTTTCTTATGCTATCTCTCTCCATACACGAACTCATTTCAAGAATGTTTTATGTATGTTTTTATCATGATTATGTATATCTCACATACTCAGTACATTCCATCATACTGACCGCATACTTCTTTGTGCTGCATCCTATAATGATGTAGATTCTATAGCCCGCTTCCCAGTCAGTGGCTAGTAGATCAACAGCGTATCCAGTCATCTTGGTGAGTCCTCCTCCTTCGAGGACTTAGAGTTTAGTTTCATTTCAGGATTTAGATTTTGTATTAAGTATTTCAGTATTTAGAGTTAACTGGGGGCTTGTCCCAGCAACTCGCCAGTAGTAGAGGCTTTCAGACATAGAGTCAGACATTCACCTGTATTCAGATTTTCATGCTTAGACTTTTACTTATATAAACAGGTTGAGTAGCTCATTGCTTCAGTTAAGCTTCCGTTATTATGTTTTGTTCAACTTTAAGTCATGCAAATACAAGAGGGTTATCTTGAGATCACTTGTGATCTTGGGCCCCGTGTTACGTCCAGGGAGTAGGCTCAGGGCGTGACAAAGCATCTCACTTAACACATGGCATAGAGTTTAGACTACAGATTAGCTAACTACCAGTCCATGCTTTAGCTTAAGCTACTTATCTCAGTTATATGCATGTTGTCATTTACAGATCTATCAAGGTCAGTTCTAATACCTTATTGCACAAAAATTTGGAGGTGTTTCCATTTTTCACAGAATTTCTTCAAAAATCGGAACATGGCTACATTTAGTTACTAATTTACTTCTACAAAAATACTTCCTATACTAAACATGCCTGTTCAATAGAAATTAAAAAGTCCTTAGAGAAAGAACACATGCAAGAAAACCCCAAGGACGCGAATATCATATAGATACCCTCATGGGTTGCCTCCCATGCAACTCTTGATTTAATATCGCGGCACAACGCGAGTGATTCGGCTACTCAGACTTCACCAAAAAACTTTACAAAAACCAACCAGATGACCACAACTGCCCCACCCCATCTAAAAAGCTATGCATTGTCCCCAATGCACTAAAGAATAATAAAACGAGGATAAAAGGCATACCTGTGGCACCTAAGCGCGGTCATCTAGTATAGCTGTAGTCGGGCCTACTAGATCAATGCCCATATCAGCCGGGTCAGGTTGGGTGCCAAAAAAACTTTTAAAATTCATTGACCCTAGTTGACCGACCCAGACAATGGGCTACGTGAGTCCCGTCGGGCATGCGATGGACCATCATGTTTCACTTACCACATCGTCTGGAACTTTTTGACCATCCCAGCTGATGACCTATGCGACGCCTGTGGGGCATGCGATGGCCCGTCGTGGGTGACTTACCTGGGCGTCTTGGACTTGCTTCCTACGCCCATTAGGGTTGTGATGTCCTATCATGCGAAACGTGGGAATAAGCCAGTGGATTTTTCCAACTCAGTACTGCCTTCACGCCCATCTTCCATGCCCGTCGGGGTAGCAATGGCCCATCATATAGGGCATAAAATTGGGACAGACCATTATTTCATCAACAATTAGCATCTTTTCAGCTTGGATGCCCTAGTCCCATTGGCGTGGCACCTGCGATGACCTATCATAGAGCCCGTGGGACCTCTTTTCACCTGCAGTTCTTTAAATTTTGTTTTTATCTCACCATTTCCTAAAAATTCAACACACATTAGTCCATGGGTTGCCTCCCATGCAGTGTCTGATTTAATGTTGCAGCACAACGCGAGTGTTTTGTCTTTCAGACTTTGCAAAAACACTCTACAAAAGAAAAAATAAAACAAAAAATCCATGGGTTGCCTCCCATGCAGCGCCTAATTTAACGTCGCGGCATGATGCAAGTCACTTAATTACTCAGACATCATGAAGCTCTTTGATCTGGATGAATTCATCAAGATTCAAGGCTTCAATTGCTTTGAGCTCCTTTGCAGTACCCAAATATGCTTTAATCCACTGTCCATTCTTCTTGAACCCTCTTTCACCATGAAGTGACACTTCTCTCAATTAAGTACCAAGTTGCATTCTTCACACCTCTTTAGTACACAACTGAGATGAGCCAAACAGTCATCTAAAGAGTCACCAACCACCAAAAAGTCATCCATAAACACCTCAATAGTGTCCTCTACCATATAAGAGAAAACATACATCATGCAATGTTGTAATATCTCTGGTGTATTGCATAGACTGAGAGGCATCCTCTTTAAAGCAAATGTCCCATACGGACAGGTGAAAGTGGTCTTCTCTTGGTCTTCAGGAGAAATTAAAATCTAATTGTATCTCGAATAACCATCAAGAAAACAATACCATCTTCTACAAGTAAGACGGTCTAACATCTGATCCATGAACAACATCGGAAAATGGTCCGTTTCAGTCCAAGCGTTAAGCTTTCTGTAATCCATGCATATACGCCAGCCTATGACTGGCCTCATTAGAATCAACTCATTTTTCGCATTTGGGACTACAGTAATCCCACCCTTTTTTGGCACACACTGAACTGGCTCACCCACTTGCTATCAACAATAGGGTAAACTACACCTGCATCCAGCCACTTTAAAATCTCCTTCTTGACAACCTCTTAAATAGGCTGATTCAACCTACGCTAGTGCTCAGTACTCGGAACGTAATTGGGGGCTAGCTGAATCTTGTGCGTGCATATTCCAAGTGGAATCCTAATGATGTCAGCAATTGACCAACCAACGGCTTCATCAACACAAAAACCAGAGCTTCAAATTTCCCTTCACCTAAGTCTACAACAATAATAACTGGAAAGGTCTCATTAGCTCCTAAGAACACATATCGAAGATGAGGTAGAAGCGTTTTGAGCTTCAAGACTATAGGCTCCTCAATAGATGGTCTGGCAGGCGGTGTTTGTCTATTATTCATGTCCAAATCATACTTCTTTGGAGCATAGTTATAGGACCCCATACCTACAGGTGCTTCAACTATCTCATCATACTCCTCAATATCGTATCCATCAAAATTCATAATCACAACCGCAAGTGCTTCAACACCAAGTCTCTCCTTAACAGGCACAATTAGTTAATACTTATCAACCACATCAATAATAGAAACCACGCACATGTCGTCATGATGCTTCATAGATTGGTAGATGTTCAAAGTAAATACATCACCATTCAATCTAAACTTTATATGCCCAGTCTCCAAGTCAACCAATGCACATCTGGTGGCAAGGAATGGTCGTCCCAAGATAATGGGAACCTCAAAGTCAACCTCGCAGTCAAGGATCACAAAGTCTACAGGGAAGATAAAAGTATCAACTTTCACAACCACATCATAGAGAATTACCATTGATCATTTCATTGTGTGATCTACCATAAAAAGTCACATTGTCGTCGGTTTGGGGGCTCCCAAGCCCAACTGATTAAACACTACTAGTGGCATTAGATTGATACTAGCACCAAGATCACACAACGCTTTAGCAAAGTAGAGTGCTCCAGGAATAGTAAAAGCTCCAGGATTTTCCTTTTTCTGCACAAAAGAATTGGAGGCTATTGCACTACAATGGTGCAAATTATTAGTTGGCTCAAAGCTTACCATTATCTTCCTAGTCACCAGATCCTTCACGAATTTAGGATATTCAGGCTTATTCTCCAATGCTTTAACTAAAGGAATATTAACTGAAAGTTGCTTCAACATGGAGATGAACTTGTGAAATTTTCCATCCTCAACCTTTTTCTTCAATCTCTGTGGGTAAGATGGAGGAGGCAATGTCATGGGCTTCAAGACCGGTGCAACCTCTTTGTTCTTTGCTTTTTATTCAAGAGACTTCCTCTTAATTGGCCCTTCATCGCTACTATTTTCCTCATACTCAACCACAATCTCAACATTATCCTTTTCAGACTCAACTATCTCATCAGCAACTATAGACATAGGAGGGTCAACAGTCTATTTTGCGCTTCGAGTAGTCACAGCCAAAACCTGTCGATCATTCTTTGGATTTTGAATGGTGTCACTTGGGAGAGTACCCTTTTGACGCGGATTTATACTAGTAGACATTTGGTGCATCTTGGTCTCAAGTTGCTTTATGGAAACAGAATGAGCCTCAACTTTCTGACTCATACCCGAAAGGTCAACTCGCATCTCCTTCATGCTTGCATCCTTAGAATCAAGCTTTTGAAATACTTTGTTGAGTAGCTCCCTCATGGTTGGTTATTCAGGTCTATCTTCACAATTTCTAGGAGGGACATACAAACCATTTCTATCATTATTGTAGCCATCCTTTTTATGCAGTTACTATCCCTATCTCTAGCTCTGCTCCTATCTCTGTATTTGGACTGATTGTAGTTGTCATCTCTATCTCTATTCTGACCTTTATTTCCTTGACCAGAGTCCTGGAAACCCTCTTTCTTGATCATTCAGATAACTAACCTCCTCATCGGATAAGTAATCGTCTGGCCTTGGTGCTTTCCTATGTGAAACCATGGCTTTCACCTTTTCTACTCCCTCATCTAGGATTTTCTTTGCAATCAACCCAATGCTTTCTTCAATTTAACAACTTCCTATTTGATGTCTTGAAAATCATGAAGTTCAATGGACTTTCAAACTGCATATGTACCTATTGGGGTCTCAGACTCTCTAGTATGCCATGCTCTTTTGGTCTTGGTAACCCTGTCAAGCATCTCAGAAGCTTCAATATACGAATTTTTCATGAATGCTCCTCCAGTTACTGTGTTATCTACTACTTTTGTGTTGGCATTCAATGCTTTGTATATGATATCCATCAGATGACGTGAAGGGATTCCATGTTTGAAACTTGTTTCAGCTTCTTATTGAACCTCAACCATGTCTCATATAATGCCTATGTAGGTAGCTACTTAAAAATGTAGACTTCTTGCTTCAGCTGCAACATCCTTGATGCAGGAAAGAACCGCTCCAAGAACTGAGTCTTCAACTCGTGCCATGTGTATATGGAATTATCAGGCAATTTAGTAAGCCACACAGTTGCCTTTCCAGTCAATGAGAATGCAAATAGTCTCGGTCTAATAGCATCTTGCCCCACTCCTAGTAGATTATAAGATTTGCAAATCCCCACAAAATTTTTCATATGTAGATTTGCATCTTCCGTAGGCTTTCCAACATATAGTCCCTTCAGGTTCAGCAACTGGATCATGGTGCTGGTGATGTCAAACTTCATTCCTTCAGTCAGTGGTCGAAACACTATGGGTCCAATAACGCCAGTTCCTCCACATCATCATCTAAATCATTCTAGTAGCGAGGGGCATGCCTCTGCTGCTATATTTGTCGGCCCCTATTCTGCAGAAAATTCCATCTAGCTGCTGCTTCGTCTCTCACATCTTGTACATCGAGTGCAACTTAACGGGCAACTTATTGTCATGCTATACTTGCTTGCTCAGCTACCATATTTTGAGCTGCGAGGATTGCTGCAATTTGAGCATCTTTAGTAGCAAGGGAGTCTTCCCCTGCTTTCTTCCTCTACTTTTCTTTGGCCAGCAACCAAGATGTGATCTGCTCTGGTGTCTCATGCTCTCCCTCTTTAGCCATGTTTCTTAAAGTTCTAGGGAGTCTAGGATCGTATGGGATCAAGGGATAGCCTTGACTCTTTATACTGGGCATGCACAAGTGTGCAACCTGCATAACAAAAAAAAACAACAGAAAAAGTATAATCAGGAAATAAGGACTAATAGTGAAATAAACGCAATCTCTCTTAATCTTAAATCGTATTCCCCGGCAACGGCGCCAAAATTTGATGCACCCAAATTATACCTCCTTTTATAAGTTTAAGCGGTCGTTGTTCAAATATAGAACCCAATAAAGGTTGGGGTCAATCCCACAAGAAATATGGTAGGACTATGGTTGATTAGTGTTTACTTGCACTGTTAGCCATTTATTTCCCTCGAAGGGAGGGGGGGGGGGTTAAGTAACAAATATTAGATGTAACTTAGAATCATAACAAGTAACAAGTATCAGTTTCAAAGGTTGTTATAAATAAGAGAAGCGACTAGGTAGTGTTCCCCTTGAGATCATAACTTAGTAAAGCATTGTACTTAGTAAACTAGCTTGGGGCTTAGCATGCAGAATCAGTTAGTTAGGTTCACCTAAATAGTTGGTCCCTCAGATAGATGAATTTCACCATATGCCTTGGTCCGGCCGTGGGTGTATGATTTATTTCCCTTACCCTGGATCCCAGATTAGCTTTTCCCGGACAAGGTCAAGCTAAAATAGTGTACACACATGTTATGGGTCTTATTTTTTCCCAGTAGCCATGACCTGCAGGGGACCCTAGGTATCCATGTACCATACCGGTGTGATATCCGCTCTATATCAATTATGTCAACAATAATATCTACATAGCTAGGTTCTTAAACTGATATTCTCACAAAGATACTCAGTTCCTAAGACACTATTCATACCTGGTCATTTCAGCTCACTTAGCACTTGTTGTTCATTTAGCCTGTTCATTTAGCCTATTCATACAAGCACAATAGGGAAAATATATACAACACAACCATATCAAAAGACCAATCACAGGTTATACAGTTTAACTACAAACATGCAAGGTGGTGAGTCTTAACTTTAGTTCAAACCATAACCTACCTCAAGTAAAGATACAATACCCGTAAACTAGTTCACCACTACCTTTCCTTTCTTAACTCTTTAAAATGCACAAGGTATAAAATTAACAATAATATAAGAGTAATTATCCAATTACACTTTATTTCAAACTTTGGGAATCAAACCCAATCATTCTACTCGTTAAGTGAGGTTTCAAGCATTCCCCTGATTACTAATTAGACCCATTAAATCATAGGATCAAGAACTCAAGGTTTCTAATCAAGTTCATAGCTTTTCCACCATTTTAAGCCTAAAGGTTTCTTTTTTATGGAACCCATATTTCCCCTCTAGCCTTAAACATGTTAAGAACGAATAATTTTATGTTAGAACTCATAAAAACACAATTTAAGATCAATTCTAGGTGGTTTTACACCTACCCATAGGGTTTTACCCAAGTTCATGCTTCTAGGACTTAATGAAAAGAAATCCATCATTAATTCCCCCCCAAGGTCTAAGGAAGTTAATTAATTAATAAATTAAGAGTTCTATGGATTAGTTACCTCAAACGATTGAGTTTACCCTAGTTTTCTTGGAGAAACCACTTTTGAGATCTCTAGAACTAAGTTGAGTTATAAGAGAAATAACTTAGAAAACTGCAAAACTCCCTGGTATACTGTCGAGTAATCTCGTCGCAATAGATGGCTCTTTGTCGAGGAAGATCATCATAACAAGGACCGCTCATTATGATGGATCATCACGATGACGCATCCTTCTATCGCGATGAAGGAAAATTCAAGAACATTGTTATCTCACTCCTAGACCTCCGTTTTGCAACACACTTTCTTTAATAGATACCACAAATTATTCCCAATGCGACAACTATCATATCCGAAGTTCTATGACTCTTATTCTAATTATAAAACTTCCTATGGGATTCTACGGCAGTTGGCTATCCACAAAAAATACACACCACACTACCATATAACTTCACACAAAACACAAATTACTCCTAAGTAACACAACACTATATTTTATTTTGACCTCACCCTAGCCCAAGATTTTCAATTCTCACCTAGGGACTTCTTTAGCTAGGTACTTATGCCTTAATTCAGCATAATGATGGAATAGGTCATTACAGAGACACAGGAGAAAAATAAGTTACTAGTAGCAAATTCTAGCACCTGTGAGCCATAGATCAAGACTTGCAGTAGCAGGTGTGGCGCAAGTAGCCTTAAGGGAATATTTGTCCAAGAATTTCCTAGCATGTTTTAGGGATTTTCAATGACGTTTTGGGAATCAATGCGCAGAGTTTGTTACATAGAATTTTTTAAATTTTGATATTGTATTGGAGTACTTGGAGAAAAAGTACAATAGTAGCTTCTTCTTCTTCCTCGGATAAATACACCATTGTTGAATACCAAAAGTTTGGATTTAAATTGAATCACTTATTATAGAAGGAAATGAAGTTGAACCACATTGTATAATTTCTTTCTAATATTATGAGTAGATAAATTCATATCTAGGACTGTGTGCAATATGGGTGTATGAAATTGTGATTGGGTATTGATTATTTGTTCTTAGAATATATTATTATGTGTGTATCCATTGAATTCTTCAAGTTTTAATTATAAAATTGATGGTTACAAATTGTCACGCCCCAATTGGAGGGGCAGACAAGAACCATATGACCACCTACTTTACGAGTAATCTATGATGTATACAAAGTTATAAGTCAATAAACAAGTGGAAAACTAACATGTGCTTCATATATATATATATATACCATAGAGTCATTTGAACAAAAACTATAGAACATAACACTAGATAATGTCTAGGAAGTCTCTAAAGAGTATAAAATGCAATACTACTAATAACTAGTTGAGATAGGCCTCGATGTACCCAACTAGAGATCTATACATATAACCAAAAATACTAGACATAATATGGCTCCAGATGAAGATAGAGCTCACCAAAATACCAGCTGAAGGCGGAAGAGAACCTAACACGGGTGTCTACTTCCCTGTGAACCTGACCATGTATTTGTAAAAAAATACAGTGCCCCAAACGTAGAGACATCAGTACATATACAATATGTACTGTTATTTAAAGAAGACAAAATAACAAGTAGTCAAGTATGGAAGCTCATATGAATCAAATGTCAAAACGAAAGAAATATGGGCATACAAGTAATAAATGTACGGTATGAAACTGTAACCTATGCACCAAGTTTATTAGTTATTAACATAATGTTCAAAGAAACATTCATTATAATATAACCCCTATGGCTTGACTAGGTGACATACTTACACTATATTTAATACAAATGATCATGTGATGGCCTACCGAAGGTGATCCAAGTCACCTATAAGGCATATGTTATTCAAGTACTCATTGCTGTGATTTTATATATATAACTATAATTGCGGTCTAATACAGGGTACGCCCTTTGATGGTGCACTATAAGAGTCTGCCCGCAGGCGATATGTGCCATGTGTTGGCTCAAGTCAGGAGAACTGGTGCATGATGTTCTAGCTGACTCCGAATACAAATTGTGCCACAAGGGCGAGTAAACCACAAGATTCGGGCTCACTATAATGGTTGGGTCTCAATCCTATGAACATAATAGTGTCACGCGAGGGGGTCAAGTAAAACCTATTAATACCCTCCCGTCACTAACTTTTATCAAGAAATGCCCTTAAAGGCCAATGACATATAATCTATGGTAAAGATTGTTAAACTATTTAAGAAAGATCTCTATATAATACCCAACTTTCCGAATATAATATCACTTTCCAAATGCTAGTTCACTTTATCTTATGGCTATATCAAATAGGTTGTTACATAAGCTAGTGCAATTATGCTATGACCATTTAATTCATTTATAGTGTGTGACACATATATAAGACCACATCGGATGAATTCTAAGGATTTCAAGTAAAGACACTTATGATCATGTAATATATTAATAAAGTTGACGCGAAGGGAGTAATAATACATATAACCTTTAATGGTTAAACAAGAGAATGACATGTAAAGCAACCAAAAACCTTATTTTCATTTTTCATGTAGGCTATTTGACCTTTATAGAGGGAACATGTGACGTAGGGTGGTGCCTTACGGCGAAGAAAGTTTTAGCTTCACATACCTTGGATGCTTCCCAAGCTAATAGTAGTACCGCGAGATTCCAACAAGTCAACACACCTCGGTGTAGCCTTTATGCAACAAACCCAATCAACTATATACACAAAACATATATATATATATTCATCAATAACCCATAGGTTCATCTAACAATTCATTCCAATATTTTCCACTAATTCCCAAGGTTGATCAAATTCCTTAATCATCGTTCGGAGTGAATTCCTTATTTTTCAACTTATAAAATTCAATATTAAATCTTCCAATTAGTAGGAATTTCCAAAAATTCCATCTTATTCATCTTTTTCCCTCCTTTAAAAACCCTTATAACCAAGACCCACTTTAAGAGTTAACAAAAATTAAAATCAAATATCCCCAAATACTTATACATAATCATGCTCAAGAGTGGGGTAAATAATTTACCTCTTAGAATTTAAATCACAACTTTAGCTCTTGAAGAATCCTTGAGATTGGCACAAAATTGGCTTAATTTCTGAGCGCCATAAAGATGTGAAAATAGATTTTCCTTTCCAAATCTCCTCCTTACTCTAATTTTTCCTTTAATGGAGTAGATTTAAAGAAAGCAAGAAGGGATAAATAAGAGCACTAATAGTTTTGTTGCTGCTACACACGAAGCTTTAACCAAATGATCCCCCTTTTCACTTAATGCCCTTTTTCCCTTTTCCACTCTTTTCTTTCTTTTTATTTTCTCTTTTCTTTTTATATAATCAAGGATTACGCACCACTAGTATCTAAATATACAATTGCATGCATCACAATTATATATCCACACTACCATTATCCTTAAGATATATCCACGTAACTCTTTATAAATTATGCATTAAGTTCATTTAAAGTGTTTACTTGTATTTTGAAATTTTCGAGGCCCTACAATCTCTCCCACTTAGGATCATTCATCCTTGAATGATGCTTATAGCTTACTTTAGGTTCTATATTTATTCATTATACTTGTGACATCACCAAATCATCTTCCAGTTCACTTTTTCCATCATTAGGCCTTAAAATTTGGCTAATTCACAAAATTTTCAGAAATTTCGGCAGAGTTTCTTTTGTAAATAGGCCTATCGGGAACCTGTGAGCAAGCCAAAATACATACAGCTATGCTTCACAGAGTGTCACAAAAGAGACAATGCATAACAGATACTACACGAGGCTTCGTTTGGCCTTATACTGAAATAAAAGTTATAATCATTTGCATAACTCACCTTATACTCTGCATCTGGATGCTGCATCCACGTAAGTCTCTAGAATCAAAAGTGTATATAATGCACCTATATGTATCCTGAGAGAATCAAATAACAATGGAACAAATACAATAGAGACTATCAATCATATAAAAGAGACAAATAGTTTAAGAACCTTCTGATGGTTCTTGGAACAAGTATGGATATTTAGTTTTCATATCAGCTTCTTCTTCCCATGTGGCTTCTTCCACGTTTTGATTTCTCCAAAGTACTTTAACTGAAGCTATGTCTTTAGTTATTAACATTCTAACTTATCGGTCTAATATATCCACATGAACTTCCTCATATGATAAGTCTCCCGCAAGCTCGATATCTTCTGTAGGGATGACATGTGAAGGTTCTTCTAAACATTTGTGCAACATTGACACATAGAAGACCGGATGAACTGCAGCTAACTCTAGAGGTAATTCTACATTATATACTACCTGGACAATTCTGCATATAACTCTATGAGGTTCAATATACCTGGGACTCAACTTACCTTTCTTCTCGAATCACATAACGCCTTTCATAGATGATACCTTTATGAATACCAAATCATAAATTTGAAACTCTAAATCCCTACGTTGCATATCTGTATATGATTTTTGTTGACTCTGAGCACTCTTCAACCGCTCTTGTATCAACTTGAACTTCTCAACGGCTTGATGGACTAGATCTGTTCATAGTATTTGTGTATCACCTACTTCGAACCAACTGATAGGCTATCTAGATCACCTCCTATACAGAGCTTCAAATGAAGCCATGCCAATGCTTGAGTGATAGCTATTATTATAGGCCATCTTTATTATAGGCAAATGATCATCCCAGTTACCTTTAAGTCCAGCACATATACTTTCAACATATCCTCGACGTTTGAATGGTGCACTCGGCTTGACTATTTGTTTGTGGATGAAAAGTAGTGCTAATATTAACCTGTGTGCCTAAGCCTTTTTGGAATGATCTCCAAAAATGAGTTGTAAATTGGGAACGTCTATTTGATATAATGGACACTAGGGTCCCATGTAAGTGAAAAATCTCCATTATATATAGCTTAGCATAATCCTCAGTTGTGCTGGTGGACTTAGCAGGTAAGAAATAGGTTGATTTTGTCAGCCGATCAACTATTACCCAAATTAAGTCATGTCTTTGAAAAGAAGAGGGCAAACCTGTGATTAAATTCATATTAATAGCCTCCCATTTCCATATCGAAATACTTATGGTCTAAGCTAGGCCACCGGGCCTTTGATGCTCTACTTTCATTTGTTGGAAATTGGAGCACTGTGCTACATATCTTGCTATATCTTTCTTCATATCATTCCACCAATAGACCTCTTTAAGGTCATGATACATTTTCGTAGAGCAGGGATGAATTTAATAACGGGAACAATGTGCCTCAGCCATAATCTTTTGTCTCAACCCATCTATATTAGGTACGTATAGTCTACCTTGACATCTCAATGTGCCATTTCCTGCTTGCTCAAATATTGTTACACGGTGCTATCGAATACCTTCTTTGTAATAAAGAAATAAGGGATCATCATATTGTTTCTCTTTCACCATTTCCACTAGTGATGATTCAGCCATATTCAATACCACTATACCACTATCTTTGGAGTCCATGAGTTGAACTCCTAGGTTTTCTAATCTATGCACATCTCTGGACACTTCATACTGAACAACTGATAAATATGCTAGGCAACTCATAGATAATCAAGTGAGAGAATTTGCTACTATATTGCCTTTACCTAGGTGGTAGAGAATATCTAAATCATAGTCCTTCAGCATCTTTAGCCACCCCCTCTGCCTTAGATTCAACTCTTTCTTGTTTTAATAGATATTAAAGACTCTTATGTTCTATAAAGATACGACATGCACCCCATACAGATAGTGGCACGATATTATAAGCGCAAACACAACAGCTGCAAGCTCCAAATCATGAGTGGGGTAATTTCATTCATGTTTCTTCAACTGTCGAGAGGAATACACTATAACTTTTCCATGCTGCATCAGGATGTAACCAAGGCCAACACCTAAAGCATCACAATATAAAACATACCCCTCCATGCCCTCTAGTATGGCCAATACTGGCGTTGTAGTCAATCTATTTTTCAACTCTTGGAAGCTTCTTTGACAAGCCTCAGACCACTGAAACTTAGCTGCTTTCAGTGTCAATTTAGTCAATGGGGCAGAAATAGAGGAAAAGCCTTCTAGAAATATTTTGTAGTAATCGGCTAACCCCAAGAAACTTCGTACCTCTGTGGGAGTAGTTGGTTGAGGCCAATTCTTTATGGCCTCTATCTTCTGAAAGTCCACTCTAATGCCTTATTAAGATACCACATGGAAAAGAAAGGCTACTGAGTTGTCATGCCCCGAGGTTACCCCCTAGACGTAACACGGGACTTGGGACCACAAGTGCCCCAAGATAACCCTTGGTCATAGCATTCTCAAGCATAACAAAAGGTAAGCACAAGCATGATAGATAAAGTCGAAATAACATAAATGGAGAATCAAGTCAAATAGTAATACAAGATCTATATGAAGACTCAAATACTGTCTATGTCTGAAAAGGCTCCACTCATAACATAAAGAGTTTCTAGGACAAGACCCTAGCTAACTCGAAGTACGGAAATAAAAGCTAACAAATTCTAAGAACATAACTAGTCCTCAACCTAAGAGGACTCACCGACAACTGACAGATAGAGTGGTCTGGAAGCTCTAGCTACGTGCCTGGGAAGGGACTTCTGAATCTGTATCATCAAAGGATGCAGCGCAAGATATGCATCAATACTATAGGATGTACCAAGTATTTGAGCGATACATGAACATGATAAACAATTTAAAACATGCTGAATATGCTTTAACAATCAAAATCATACTTTAAAAGTAAAACCGGATGCAAATGACTCTATGAAAAAAACCATAAGCAGAAAACATGATCATAAACAAGAGTCTGAAATCTGAATAAGAGTCAAGTACATTTTAAAGCATAAACTATTTCTATGGGAGGTTCTCTAACCGACATAGACCATGTGAGCTACATGGAATCCGATGTATACGCCCCATCGAGAGGACCCAATATACCTTGCCAGGGTATAAAGGCATGATTGTGGCATGATCACTAATACGGATGCCCAACAAAGGGGACTTATAAACCTATGGGGGAACGTAGTTCTGGGACTAAGGGTACTCTCGCCCGGTCCAACTCGGTGCTAAATACTACTCCCAAAACATACTTATAGCTCATATAATACTGGGCATTTCTGATGCCAAAACTAATCATAACTGGTGACATATCTGATGTAAAAACTATTGAAAAGCAATAAGACATATCTCAATGCCATGCAATTCAAATCATACATATAAATACTTAGCATAGACATAATTCAAATCATGCATTTCCTTTCTAAATTCATACTTGAAGAATTTGGCATGCAATTTCATAAAGTACATAAGGTCATGATATCTAATCATGTCAAATTTCCCTTGAAAACATGTAATTCAATGGAATCATGCTAGAAATAAACTTTAGAGCTTGGGCTTTTGAAACCAATGAAGGAATCATAATCAAATCATAATTAAGCAATAATAAATTATGAATTTAAGCATTGAAACTGATTTCATAAGTTTTCCCCAATTTAGATCAAAACCCTAATTTCACAAGCTCATGATGTAACATAAGAATTGGGGGTTTTGGGTACAAGGGTGAAAGGAACCCATTGTTGAGTACCCACATACGAGGGTTGGGTTGGTGCCACTCATGATGGGTTGGGTCGTCACAATGATGGTATCAGAGCCTAGGTTCATTGATCTCGTTGTACCAAATAGGTCTAGTAGAGTCTTGCGGAATGGTGCGGCGACGTCCGTACTTTTCTTCGAGAGGCTATGGGGCTTTAGGTAAAAAAACTATCTCTTCCTTCTTTCCTTCGTGCTATTACTCGATTCCAATTGGTATCTGGTGATACAAATTGGAATCTAACCTCGTTCACTCTTCTGTCCACAGATGGTTACTACAAGGAATAATGGAGCAAGGCTAGCGGTCCCAGCAGCGGGCCTGGCAATTTGCGGCAGAGGTAGGGGAAGGGGCAGGGGACGAGATGGAGCCGCACCCTCCAGGGGTGGAGCTCGAGCTGCTGCTACACGTGAGCTAACCCCTCCCCCACCTTAGGATCATATGGATGAGGATGTAGAAGAAGTGGTTGTAGAGGATGGAGGGGCTCAGGAGAAGGAGGCACCGGTTGGGGGTGCAGGACTTCCTACTATGACACCGAAATCTTTTAGGCAGGGGTGGGATATTCTGAGTGGGTTGGTTTGTGCTGGAGCCATACCAGTAGCTTATACAAATCAGGCCTTGGATACTCATCCAACGGTTACTACTACACCAAGGATGGATGCAGTTTCGGGTACAAATGATCTCCTCAGGCCAATGCTAGGCCCAGTGATGACAGGTAATGAGCATGAGATGCTGACTAAGTTCCTTAAGTTGAAACCTCCAATGATTCAGGGTACAGACAAGGAGGATGCCTATGAGTTCATCCTGGATTTCCATGAGAGATTGCACAAAGTGGGTATTGTACGTCAGCATGGGGTGGAGTTTGTCACTTTTCAACTGCAGGGTGATTCCAAGTAGTTGTGGAGGTCTCATGTTGAGTGTCGGTCTTCTATACTAACTCTACTGACTTGGGAGTAGGTCCATGCATTATTTCTACAGAAGTAGGTTCCCTATACTTTGAGGGAATGGAAGAAGGATGAGTTTCTGAACTTGTAGCAGGGTAGCATGTCGGTCTCAGCTTATGAGGCTAAGTTCCATGTGTTGTCCCATTTTGCTACACATATGTTGGGTTCCGAGGAGGAACGGGTCCGGTTATTTGTCAAGGGTCTGAATAGTGGTCTGCATGTACTGTTAGTGCATATGACTTCAAGAAAGGGTTGTAATGATGTGGTGGATTATGTGAACAAGATTGAGGGAGTTAGGCAAGCGGGGCAGGCTCAGGCTTTAGCCAAGAAGCCCCAGAATGAGGGAAACTATAGTGGTTCATACTCCTGGGGCCAGCATCAGCAGGCTTATCCAGCCCGTCCTATAAAGTCAGCTTTGCCAGCTACAATAGATGGTCATCAGGGAGTTCAGCCTTCAGCTCCTAGAGGCCAGGGAGCATCCTATACATCAGCTAGCAGACATACTCTTGACTGTGGTTTCTTCCATTATGGTGAGTTGGGCAACTTTAAGAGGGAGTGTCCATATAGAAAGATAGGTAATCAGGGTCAGCAGCAGACTAGAGCAGTGGTTCCGGTAGGCAGAGGCGGTAATGGTAGGGTTCGCCCACAGGGTGGGTGAGGTAATTTTCAGGGAGGACGGGGAGAAAGAGGGAACAGTGGCGCAAGCAAGGGTGCGATGCAGCCAGCCCGGGAAGTTACCTAGATTAATGATCGGGCATATTGCTATGCTTTTCCAGGAAGGACTGAGGCAGAAGCCTTAGATGCGGTGATTACAGGTACTATTCTTGTCTGTGATAAAATGGCTTCGGTATTATTTGACCCAGGGTCTACATATTCTTATGTGTTTGTTAGTTTTGCTTTGGGGCTGGGTTTGACCTGTGATATCCTTGATTCCCCTATCTATGTTTCTACCCCAGTGGGAGAGTCAGTTGTTGTTACTCATGTATATCGTGACTATTTTGTTATTTTTATTGGGTTACATACTTGGGTAGACTTGGTAATCCTGGATATGGCTGATTTTGATATTATCTTGGGTATGACCTGGCTATCTCCTTATCATGCTATGTTGAACTGTAACACCAAGACTGTGGCTCTAGAAATTCCGGGTAAGGATAGAATAAAGTGGGAAGGTGTGTACAGGCCTAAGCCAGTTAAGATAATATCATTTGTATGGGCAAGGAAGCTAGTGGGGAGGGGTTGTCTAGCCTTCTTGTCTCAACTCCAGGATGTTAGTGTGGAGTCTCCTCCTATTGAGTTAGTTCCAGTGGTTTCTGAATTTTTAGAGGTGTTTCCAGCGGACTTGCCTGGCATGCCTCCGGACAGAGACATAGATTTTTGTATTGATTTGGAGCCAGACACTCATCCCATTTGCACTCCTCCGTATAGAATGGCTCCGGCAGAGTTCAGGGAACTTAAGACTCAGCTACAGGAACTCTTAGATAAGGGATTTATACATCCCAGTGCTTCACCTTGGCTGCCCCGGTCTTGTTTTTAAAGAAGAAGGATGGTAGTATGTGGATGTGCATAGATTATAGGCAGTTGAACAAGGTGACCATCAAGAATAAGTACCCTCTACCCCGTATAGATTATTTGTTTGACAAGCTTCAGGGTGCATCAGTGTTCTTAAAAATCAACTTGAGGTCGGGGTACCATTAGCTAAAGATTAGACCTAAGGACATTCCAAAAAATACTTTTTGGACTCGGTATGGACATTATGAGTTTCTAGTAATGTCATTTGGTTTGACCAATGCGCCGACAACATTCATGAGTTTGATGAATGGGGTGTTTAAGTCTTACTTGGATTCTTTCGTTATCGTGTTCATCGATGATATTTGATCTACTCTAAGAGTAGGTAGGAGCATGCTAATAATCTTCGTGTTGTGCTGGATATCTTGAGGCACCAAAAGCTTTATGCAAAATTCACTAAGTGCGAGTTTTGGTTGACTTCTGTGGCATTTTTACGGTATGTAGTGTCAGAAAAAGGGGTGATGATGGATCCCCAAAAAATTGAGGAAGTCAAGAGTTGGCTTCGGCCTAGCTCTATGACTGAGGTGAGGAGTTTTGTTGGGATCGCGGGGTACTACCAAAGGTTTGTTAAGAATTTTTCTTCTATTGCTACTCACCTGACCAGGATGACACAGAAGGAAGTACCATTCCTGTGGTCCGATAAGTGCGAGGAGAGTTTCCAAAAGCTCAAGACACTTCTGACCACATCCCCTATTTTGTCCTTGCCAGTTGAAGGTAAAGACTTTGTTGTTTACTATGATGCTTCACATCCTGGTTTGGGTGCTGTGTTGATGCAGGACAAGAATGTGATAGCCTATGCATCCAGGTAATTGAAGGTGCTTGAAAGGAATTACTAGACTCATGATTTAGAGTTGGCAGCGGTGGTTTTTGCATTGAAAATATGGAGACACTATCTTTATGGTATCAAGTGTGTGGTATTTACAGATCATCGCAGTCTGCAACACGTTTTCACTCAGAAGAATTTGAATTTGAGGCAGAGGAGATGGATGGAGTTATTGAAGGATTATGATGTGACAATTCAGTACCATCCGAGTAAGGCTAATGTGGTGGCAGACGCATTGAGCCGGAAAACTGTTAGCATGGGTAGCTTGGCTTGTTTGGGGGTATCCAAACGACCATTGGCTAAGGAGATTCGGGCTTTGGAGGCCAAGTTCATGCACTTGTGTGTTTCAGATCAAGGTGGGTTGTTGGCCAGCATTGAGGTCAAGGCCACCTTCATAGAGAAAATAAAGGTGAAACAGTTTCAGGATCCAAAACTGGGTAAATTGTGAGGTAAGGTAATATCAGGGGAGTCTAGAGCTGTCATGTTAGACTCTGGTGGAGTGTTGCATTTTAGGGAGAGGATTTGTGTTCCTCGGGTTGACGATATAATTTAGAAAATCTTGACAGAAGCTCATGGTTCGCGGTACTCAATTCATCTGGGTGTGACCAAAATATACAGGAACTTGAGGCAGCGTTACTGGTGGCCCAGGATGAAAAGGGACATAGTAGATTTTGTGTCCAAATGTCATAAATGCCAGCAGGTAAAGTATGAGCATCAGAGACCTGCAGGAGTACTTCAGAGAATGCCAATTCCAGAGTGGAACTGGGAAAGGATAGCCATGGATTTCGTGGTGGGTCTTCCCAAGACATTGGGGAAGTATGACTCAATTTGGGTCATTGTTGATAGGCTGACCAAGTCCGCTCATTTCAATTTGGTCAGGGTAGATTACAATTCGCAGCATTTGGCTAAGATCTACGTGAAGGAGATTGTGAGACTACATGGGGTACCACTGTCCATCATTTCAAACAGGGGTACGCAGTTTACTACTATGTTCTGGGTCAACTTATATGAAAAGTTGGGTACACAACTCACTTTTAGCATAGCCTTCCATCCTCAGACTGATGGTCAGTTAGAGAGGACGATTCAGGTACTGGAGGACATGCTGAGAGCATATGTAATGGACTTCGGTGGTCATTGGGACCAGTTTCTACCATTGTGCGAATTCTCGTACAATAATAGCACCACTCTAGTATCAATATGGCACCGTTCGAGGCCCTGTATGGGAGGAACTGCAGATCACCGGTTGGGTGGTTTGAGGAAGGTGATGTGAAGCCTCTGGGCATAGATTTAGTGAAGGAAATGCAGGAAAAGGTAAGGGGCATACAAACCAAGTTGCTGGCTGCTCAAAACAGGCAGAAGGAGTATGCAGATCACAAAGTCTAGGATATAGACTTTCAGGTTAGTGAACAAGTATTGCTAAAGGTATCGGCAATGAAAGGGGTTATGCGGTTTTGTAAGAAGGGTAAGCTTAGCCCTCAGTTTATCGGTCACTTTGAAGTGCTTGAAATTGTAGGGCCAGTAGCTTAGAAGTTAGCACTGCCACCTAGTTTGTTGGGCGTCCATACGGTATTCCATGTATCCATGCTCAAGCAATACCATGGGGATGGGGACTACATCATCAAGTGGGATGAGGTACTTTTTGATAAGGCTCTTCGTTATGAGGAGGAACTGGTTTTGATTCTTGATCGGGATATCCAGAGGTTGAGTATAAAGGTGATTGATATGGTGAAGGTTCAGTGGATGCATCATCCGATTGAGGAAGCCACTTGGGAAATCGAGAAGGACATGCGGGACAAGTACCCTCAATTGTTTGAGGATTAAGGTACTATACTTCCTTCCTTTTATTTCCGTAATTTCAGGTTGATTGTTCGAGGATGAATGATGGGTCAATTGGTATTTGTTGTAATGACCAGGTCTGTCATTATGGGTAGTTCCATCATGCCAAGTTTTAGAGTTAGAAAACTCCGGGTTTGGGAGTTTGAAATTCTGGGCTAGGCTAGCCTCGACCAGTTTTGGAGCGAGGTAGTGTCTAGGGAAATCTGGGTAAAGATGGGTTAGGGTGTCTTGGATCGAGATAGTTTTCCACGTAGCCAAGACATAAAGGAGTCTAGAGGACTTTTTGGAATCACATTTGGGTAAGTAGAACTCCCAAAATTGCCTTTGGCATGAAAGGGTTATTTCAGGACGTCGGGGGAAATATGTGTGTTGTGAAATGGCCAATATGACAGATTTCTTGACTTTCTATCTGTGATGAGCATGGTCACGCGCAATAGCAGCCACCTCTATAGAGGTAGAAATTATCGCTATAGCGGTAGTCAAAGAGCGGTCAACCTACTTAAGATTGCTATAGTGGTGGGCTACCGCTATGGTGGGGGGCTACCACTATAGCAGAGCAGGGACCGCTATAGCGGGCCGACGGGTTTTTAATGCTGAAATAGCTCCCAAAATATTCAATTTTCTCAAGTTCATTTTGGGAGAAGGGCTAGGCAATTCCAGGCATTTTTCTTCCTTTCTCCGTCAAAATTCTTCCCTAAGGTAAGGTTTTCGTTCCCCAACCTTTGTATTACGTTTCCTATGCTGTAGAATTGCTAAGAGGGAATTTGGGGAAGGTTAGAATAACCTAGGGATGGTGGAATTCGGGGAAGGAAGGGGATTCCAAGCATGTGAGTTGTTGTGTATGGATTAAAGTACATTATGATGATCATAGGTTGTTTATTCTCTGTTTTATCCGTAAAAGATGATAGAACTAGGAGAATTAATGGTGGAAGAGCCCGAGAAAGGGGTGGGATGATCATGGGTGGTTTGTGGTTTGGGGATTTAGTATACTCCGGGTAATGTACAGGCCTTGGGTGTTAACTATATGTCCTGTGTGTTGTTTTAAGGCGAAGAACGAGAGAGGAATCCATAACACGGGAAAGATCGGGTCGAATAGAGCTTGGAACATTTCGAGGTAGGTGATGGCTTATGATTTTCTGTGAATGTATATATTCATGTACTCATGTCTAAGTGATTGTATGAAATACATAGCTTAGGGAAATTGTGTGCAATGTCTAGGTTCTTGTTTACAATCTGTGATTGAATGGTTTTACTTATTGGTTTTACAAGTTGTGTGTGTTCATATATAGACTGTGGTTTGTTGATATTTGGTTGGCTCGGGTACCATGCCTGGTACGGGTATAACACATGGTTGGCATGGGTACCACACCTGGTATAGGTATAACATTCGGTTGGCATGTGTACCACATCTGGTACGGGTTTACTTTATTGCATCTTGCATAGTTTCATTGACTATTGTATTGCATTTGTTGATATTGGTTCCATGAGTGGACCGGGTTGTTTTACTGAATGTGATACTTGAATTTGGTTATGTGAGTGGATCGGGTTATCTAGTTAAAGGTGCTATTGTTTGTGGTCCTTGAGTGTCCGAGAACTTGTTTAACTGTTGTCTTGGTCTTGGTTTAGACCAGGTTGAATCATTACTTTTGGTAATTGTCTAGAGGGGATTCCAGGATGGGTCCGGGCTAGATGGAAAGGTATGGTTATTGGTACATATTTGTGGTATAGAACGGTAAGAGATGGACTTCATGCGGGAATAAGGTAGGTGGAGACTGTAGTCTAGGACCTGTATACTTGTTGCATGTTTTCCATATATTTACTTGTATATGTTGTACTGTTATATAAATTGTTTACTTGGAAACTTGCTGATGATCCTATTAGTACACAGTGGTGGTGTACTGATACTGCACTTTTCTTTCTTTTGGTGAGTACAGGAAATCTACCAGCGACTGAGACGCGACCTCGCATCTAGCACCGGCGATTCCTGACTTTCAAGGGTGAGCAGCTTGTTTCGAGCTACCTTGGGTTATCTTAGAGTTTCAGTCCATTTGTTTCAGACATAAAACTATTTTATTTTGTCTTTTAGGGTTGCATACCCGTATTCTAGATATTTGGCATTGATGTTTGGTACAATGACTTTCAGTTCTTAGGAGGGATTTTCCGCAGGATAATAATTATGTTTAGTTATTGCATTGTTTGATTGTTAGTTTACTTTTCGCTTGCTGGTTTTAGGCTGTTAGTCTAGGCAAGTGTTGAACTCTATTGGTTCACTTAACTGGGGGTTGGGTGGGTGCCACTCACGATAGGTTTGGTCGTGACAGTTCGTAATTGATTTAATCTGGAAGCATCAATTGTAGAGGGGTTTGTTGCCCAAGAGTGCTTGACCTTTTGTTCGAGATACCTACATGATAGAGTAAAGACAAGATTCAGTAGGTACCAAATGGAGGATAATGAGGATGTTGAACAAGAGCAAGTAGATCTACTAACTATATTCCTTAATATATGTCATCTAATTGGAAAAGAGAAGAAAACAAAAAGAAAGGCTTTCAAGATTGATCTACAGTTATCAAGTGAAGCACATTGATATGTTCTGTTCAATTCTGGAGATGAACAAGTACAAGATTTTATCAAGTAAGCCTTTATATTTTGAACTTTATATAATTTGTTATTGTACTGTAAAATTCAATATATGAATTTAATGGTTGTATTTCAATTATTCATACTTGTAGGGAACATAAGACTTTAATTGAGGGTAGTATTAGATCAAATGCATGGACAAGAGCAAGAATTCATAGTCAAGAATTCAGTAGTTGGTTGAAAGAGAAAGTTAAAACTGTTGAAGTTCCTAATCAGTTAAGATGGCTATCTAAAGGGCCTAATAAGGTGGCAACTAGAATCTATATGGAATACTTCGTTATGGATACCGATTTCATACATTAAAATGAGATTCCACACAGAAGTCTCAAAAAAGTGGAGTGTCTTTCGCTGTGAAAACTGACAGTTTTGCTAGTGCCCGAGATCAGAATCCCATTGATGGAGAGGTTATGTATTATGGTTCTATTGAAGATATTTTTGAAATTAATTATTATAGTTGTTTTGGTGTTGTACTATTTAGATGTTCTTGGTTTCATAATGAAAAAGATGAGTATGGGTTGCCTCGCGTATACTTTAATAGATTACGTAGTATGGATGACCCTTTTGTGTTGGCATCTCAAGTGCATCAAATTTTCTATATGGAGTATCCAACTGAGACGGATGTTTACTATGCACAAAATAGAGTCCCTATCGATTTGTATAAATTTGAGGAAGAAAATTGTCCTAATATAGGAGAAACATTTTGGAGGGAGCCTTCTGAAGACATTAGTCCCTCGAACATATTACCCAATGATGACATTAGATGGTCAAGAGAAGATATCCCTGTTGATGTTGTTGATATGCCACATGATTCTCAGTATTGAGAAGATGCAATTATGGAAACATCAGAAGATGAGGATGATTATGATGATACTGATTGGGATTGGATGGAGGCGGATGATTAGATAACAAAATTCAGAACCTTTGTAGCTCAAATATTTCTATAAAAGCTAGTTGTCTAGTAACCTTGTTTTCCTGGAATGTTATGTCTCTTGGAATTGACATTTTTGTCGATTTGGTTACTTGCTTTGACTCTAAATTAGGATCTTGTATTGGTGCTACCTCTTCGGTAGACTTCTGACTGTAAATTCAACCTAATGGTCCTTATTATTCATATCTATTTACTTCAAACGAAATTCTGGACTTATTGTAAATATATATTGATCATGTGTTATTAGTTTATTTTGAGTGATTGATAATGGTATTTTGACAGAAATACTTTGGCTATGTTTCTTACCTATATCTCATTATTCAATTATTATTAGTTCTTTTTTCCTTAGAATTTTGTTATAAGTTGCTTATTTTTTACAGGAGATTCAATATTTGGTCTGCGAGCTAGCTAGTGAATCATTGAAGGGAGTCTCAATTCAGTACTGACTGACTGTGCTTACTGGAAGGTTTGTGTTGCTATCTTATTAAATATATGTACAATTATATTTTTTTTTTGGTTGTGGAAATTTAAAACTGTGGCATTACAATGGTCATGTTCTTGCTTCATCTGTTTCAAGTCCGTCCTTGACCAAAATGTAAAAATTTGATAGTATTAATTGGATGTTTCCTTTGTATGAACAATGAAATACTCTATTACTACTGCTAGCCTGACTGTTATTTGATCCATTTTTAAGGTGTTCTCTTTGAGTCAAGTTATTAATAAGACATAATATAGGAACAATATGTTTAAGCTTATTTGAAAAAGCATGACAGACTAACACTTTCATTTTATGTTAATTTCTGCATATCGCTGTCACGGCCCGATTTCTCGGTCATGATGGCACCTACAACCCCCCAGTAGGCGAACCAATTCCCGTAGCCCAGGACCGTTAGTAATGGCTACCATCTAACAAATAAGCGGAAGAATAGTTTAATAAGCAAAAGTAAGAGAGTAAGATGAGGAGAATAGATAACAGGAGCATATATCTACATATGCGGAAACTAAACCAAACCCCAAGACCTGGTATGATAGTATAGAGCCAAAACTACATACATGGAGTGCAAATGATCCAAAACAATATATACAGATGTCTCTGAATGGTAATAGAGTATATAAAACAAAAGATAAACTAAAGCTAAGCTCCGATCGCCAAGAGCTCACCCTCAGTCTGAAGTAATCCCTAAAAGATCTCCAAGCACGACTTACAGCGATCTAACGATGATGACCCACGCTAGGATCTGCACCCAAAGATGCAGGGGGTAGGGTGAGCACCAAATTCGAAGCATAAGGTACCCATTAGGTATCATAGGCCGACTGGGCACATATAAGATAAAAGCGTAGTAACAGACAGAATAGAAGCAAGTAGTCACAAAAATCAACAAAAGGTACACAGGAACTAGCCCAGAGGGAAATCAACGGAACCACATGTGAGGCTAGTAAGCCAAATATATACACCATAGGCACAGGTGAAAGTAGGAAACAATGCACCTGGGGTCCTTGCAATAACAGTGTATACATAAAAAGTTTACGAAATGGACGATATACCGGTAACCTCAAGTGTAAGAAGAAGAGAGAAAGAGTAATGATAGGCATGCTCAGAGACATGAATCAAACTCAATTAATCATATCAATCTCAATCCAGAAACTAACAGTTTAGCAGTAACCAATTTCATTCTTAACCGTAACAGGGAACAATTCTGTAAGTAAATAGCAAAAGTTTACCTACAGTCCCCCGGCCGCCCATACAACCGAGGAACACAAACAAGTGAAAACAAACCCTCCGGCATCCCATACTACCGGAGCGTACAATCAACAAACAACAAACAAGGGTGGAGCCTCAAACAATGAATGATATGATGCATGAAGATCTCAAGTGAAATGGTATCTCTGTATGTACCTCCTCCGGTGCCGATCCGGCCCAGAAGGTAGGTTCCACGGAAGGACACTGCCCGTATACCTCTACTCCACCGTATACCCTTCCTCTGGCACACGCAGCCCGCAGCCCCTGGCCCGGATGGCAAGGTCCATGGAGGTCCCAGACCCCATACTAAAACTCAGTATCAAACATGTCGTCCGGAAGCAAGTCCGGGTTAAAGATAGAGACCCAGTCTCGAATATGCATGCCCAGACCCTGTCCAGGACTAAAGTAGTAGGAAAATATCTCAAAAAACCCTCCAAGGGTGCCCGGGCATAACCGGGTCTAAACAGTAGAAAGTCATCTCGGGTGCTCGGTCCGACCGAGGCTAAAAATCATCTCAAGTAGCAAGAAAACTCAACTAGCACCCCGGCCCTGCCGAGTCTAGCGTTAATCGTAAAACTGATGATTTAAAACATAATTTTACTTTCTTTTACCCAGGAATATTCAATAGTTAAATCAAACCAGTTCCAAATCATTTCCATCAAAAACAGGCCCCCGGGGCCATGCAGGGTTTAAAAAATAGTGCCAGTAGGCCCGAAGCCAAACCGTAGTAAAACATGGATAAAACCTCTTTAAATGCATGGAAATGGTATGATCAAACACAATAGCTGTCCAGCAGTTCACAATCAACCTATCAACCCTGCACAGGCCCACAGCTACTCAGCAAGCATAACCAGCCTAGAAGTATAATTCTCTGCACGGGACTCGCGGACATTCCCAAAATCCCACCTTCTATGTTCCAGAGTCAACAAGGTCTCATAGGACCACAAGGGTAAATAAAATATATTGGCAAGTACTACAAGCAACGGTGGAACAGAAGTAGGCGGACATGAATAAAGCGGTCAAGGTCTGTTGTACCAACCTAATAATCCAACCCAAGGATGCAAGCTAGTACAATTTTATCCGATGTATGCTAAGTCTAGGGAGTTTAAATCATAACCTACCTTTCGTCCGACGACAAGCTGCTAGGACGAAAATGTCCAAGCTCGAACCCCTCCAAGAAGCTCCGAAACAAAATTAAACTCGAGTTTAGGCTTGAATAACTTGTCGTAGATATTCAAATTTCTTTTGTGAAACACCTAACTCACCAAAATATTTTTACCACAAAGCTCTCTTCAGCGATACATGTATTGCCCTCGTAAAATCAATGAATGATTAGGAGCAATATATGTGCAGATGTATACCTATGATATAGAAAGAGTAGATAGAGTAGTAGTTTCTTTTCTTGCCAATTCTTTCAATTGAATTAAGTATTAGAGAATAAAAAGGAAACTAAATGAATGAGACAATTATCTAGTAATTAACGTTAGGCTAATAAGTGGCAGCATTTGTATTTGCTAAAGTTAGTGTCACACCCCATCCACCTCCACGTAGATTGGAGGTCTCATTACAAAAAATATTTTTGTTCCGTTATGTATGTACTCGGGTATTGCATAAGTTCGTGGTAAAATAAATATAACTTTTTGAATATATCATAATTCATAGAAAATTATTTCAAACAAAACCTACTATATTATAATAATAATTTTTAATATAACTAAATTTACTATCTCCGTTAAAATAATACAATGTATAAAACCCTTATAAAATAAATACATACACAATTATGTCATAACAAAAGTATTTTTCATACACATTAAAATACTTTAAAAAGGTAATAAAAAAAATATAACTTTAAAATAAAATATTTTCAAATATACGCGCGATGCTAATAAAATTCTTAAATTTAGGTTCGCAATTCACCATCCCAGAATTTTGATACTCAAGAACTCTCTTGGAACCCTCCCTTATATTTTCTCACTGTTTCAGAACTGAAATTGCATTTTAAAACGTGAAGTTGAGGCTTTAAATCGGTTTTGACCCGACCCGGTTCGCGACGCGGTTTCTCGACCCGGTTTCTGCCAGACAGTCTACGGTAAAACAGTCATAACTCTTTACTCCGAGATCAGTTGGACGTGAGGTTTTGTGCGTTGGAAACTAGACTCGTAGACCTTTGATTTGGTATTTTTGGGGACTTCTAACTCTTTATATATAGAGAGAAAAGCTCTGAGACATTTTACCCAAAGTTCAGAAAATTTATTAAAGAAACTTACGATAACTTTTGCCGATTTTCTTGACTTCAAAACTTATCATACGACTAAACAAATGGCCCCGACACTGAACTACCGGTCCTGAAAAGCCTTAAATGACTTGGGGCCGCTACAAACATGCTCTAACGGTACAAGGAAAACGTATAAGTGGAAATAACCGGAAGGGTCATTACATCATCCACTACTAAAAAGGACTTTCGTCCTCGAAAGTCAAGGTTAAGGGGGAACCTGAAGGCTCAAACAGCTCCGGATACTGAGCCCGCATATCTCTTTCGGTCTCTCAGGTAGCCTCCTCGACTGGACGGTGCCTCCACTGAATCTTAACAACCGGGATATCTCGAGACCTCAATCTCCTGACATCTCTGGCCAAGATAGCTGTCGGCTCCTCAACAAAGGCTAGACCCTCACCCAACTGAACTGAATCCCACTGCAACACATGAGACTCATCTGGGACATACCGATGCAACATCGAAACATGGAATACAGGATGTATAGCTGAAAACATTGGAGGCAAGGCTAGATGATAGGCAATGCTACCAACCCTCTGAAGAATCTCAAACGGCCCAATGTACCTGGGGCTAAGCTTTCCCCGCCTACCAAATCTCATCACTCCCTTCATGGGCGATACATGGAGAAACACCAAGTCACCGACACTAAACTCCAAGGTACAAACCCTATGATCAGCATAACTCTTCTGCCTGCTCTGAGCTGCCCGAAGTCTGTCCTAAATCGCTCGAACCTGATCTAAGGAATCTCGAAGCAAATATGTGCTCTGTGGCCTAGAACTAAAACCATCAAACCAACCTACCGGTGATCTGTAATGCCTTCCATACAAGCCTCAAAAGGTGCCATGCCGATACTCGAATGGAAGCTGTTATTATAAGCAAACTCTGCCAAGGGAACAAACTGATCCCAAGAACCTCCAAATTCAAGAACACAGGCCCAAAGCATGTCCTCCAGAATCTGAATGGTCCTCTTGGACTGGCCATCTGTCTGAGAGTGGAAGGCGGTACTAAGATGAACCTCTGTACCCAAATCTCACTGAATAGCCCTCCAGAACTGAGATGTGAACTGAGTGCCGCGGTCTGAAATAATAGAAGCTGGGACCCCATGCAAACGAACAATCTCATGAAGGTAGATCTGAGCTAACCTCTCAGGTGGAAGGCCTAGCAGGTTGGTAGGAAACACATCAAGGAAGTCTCTAACCACAGGAACAGACTCAGGAGAAGTGGGGTGATCACTAACATCTCGGACATATGCTAGATAAGCTAAACACCCACGGGAAATCAACTTCCTAGCTCGAAGACAAGAGATGATCCCAGATGGTGCATGGCTAACAGAACCCTGCCGTACAACCGGGGATACACCGGGCACAACTATGGTAATGGTCTTGGCGTAACAATCCAAAACCACACGGTGAGGGGATAACCAGTCCATGCCCAGTATCACATCAAAATCTAGCATATCAAGAATCATCAAATCACCCCAAGTCTCTGAATCACCAATAGATAGCATACAAGATCTCACAATCCGATCGACTACTAAAGAATCTCCTCTTGGGGTCGAAACAAAAACATGAACAGATAATGGTTCACTAGCCAACCCCAAACAAGGCACAAAGTAGGCAGATACGTATGAACAAGTGGATCTAGGATCAAATAAAGACATAGGAGACTGATGGCACACAGAAATCGTACCTGTAATTACAGCATCTGAGGCCTCTGCCTCTGGTCTCCTAGGGACCGCATAAAACTAACGACGACCTACACCTGCCCGACCACCATCCCTACCACCTGCTCTGCCGCACGGAGCACCACCTCTACCCTGACAACCACCCCCTCTAGCCGACGGCTGAACTGCTCGTAAAGGCTCGGCCAACTGAACTGTACCCTGCTGAGGGCAATCTCTAGCAAAATGACCAATCACACCACAAGTAAAACAAGCCCCTGGCGGCCTACTCGGCCGAGATGAACCAGCAGATCCCGTATAACCACCACGGCCTTATGCCCCAGAAACTGTACCCCTCGAGGACTGGCCGCCAAAGCCCTGATGGCTGCTCTGACCCTGCTCGAACTGGGTACTACTGAAAGTCTGAAGGGAAGCCTAAACTGGTTGGCTGGACTGACCCTGGTGCTGCTGTGGCTAATAACTCCGGCTCCACTGGCCAGGACTTCTACCATCATATCTGGAACTACTATAAATACCCTGATATCGAGGCCTCTTATCTCTGGACCCCTGATCATGTTGCTGTAGGTCCTCCACAGTACAGCATAGTCTACGATAGCCTGAAATAACCGACCACCGGCAATCAATATCTCAGCTGGCTGCCTGATCTCTGGCTTCAAACCCCATACAAATCTGCGAATCTTATCTGCCTCAGTAGGAATGATCATAGCTCTGAAGGGTGCTAGCTGATGAAAACGGGTCTCATACTCTGAGACAGTCGTAGACCCCTGCATAAGGTGAGTAAACTGCTCCCCGCGACGCTCACGATCACTCTGAGGTAGGAACTTGGCCATAAAGGCCTCATAAAACTCAGACCAGGTCAAAGGAGGTGACGATGGTGGTCTACAAGCAACATGAGCCCTCCACCATAACTTCGCTGGGCCCTCTAACTGATAGGTAGTATAACCAACCCCGTGAGTCTCCAACAAACCCAAATGATGCAACATCTCCTCACATGTAGTAATAAAGTCATGTGGATCCTGTCCAGAAGTACCAACAAACCTCGGAGGTGCTAACCTCAAAAACCTACCCAACGTCTTCTACTCTGACTCTGTCATAGCTGGGCGAGGAGGAAGAGGCTGTGCAACAGATGGAACCGGAATGACCTCCGCACGGGGATCCATAGTAGCAGGCTGCTCTCCTGAGCTCTGTGCACCCAGGGCTACCCCCTGAGCGGATGTCTACGCTACCTCATAAGGCCGCTCTCCAATCATACCCAAAAGCTGTAATAGTAACCCCCAAATATCTGGAGACTGAGCTATGGCTTAAGCTGGCACATAAGTGGGCACTGGAGCTGGTACTGGAGCTGGCGCTGGAGCTGGTACTGGAGATGGTGGTACCTGGGCTGCCCCCTGATCCACATGCTGCTCGGGCTCTATCTCAACTCTAGCAGCTCTAGCAGGTGCCACTGCTCGAGGGCGTCCTCGACCCTTAGCTGGAGTGGGAGGCTCATATCCGCGTGATGCCGATGATCTCGTACGAACCATTTGTGGAAGAATGAAGTAGAGTAAATGATATTTTCAGAAACTTCAAGGGTTCTACGCACGACACAGAAGAAATAAAAGAGTCAAATTTCCTAAAATGTCACTATAGCCTTCCGAAGATTAAGTATGGACGTTTCCGCCCCAATTCGCAGGACTCTACTAGACATTGGCTCCTATACCGATGACACCGGTGAACCTAAAGCTCTGATACCAAGTTGTCACGGCCTGATTTCTCGGTCATGATGGCACCTACAACCCCCTAGTAGGCGAACCAATTTCTGTAGCCCAGGACAGTTAGTAATGGGCTACCATCTAACAAATAAGCAGAAAAATAGTTTAATAAGCAAAAGTAAGAGAGTAAGATGAGGAGAATAGATATCAGGAGTATATATCTACATATGCGGAAACTAAACCTAACCCCAAGACCTGGTATCATAGTATAGAGCCAAAACTACATACATGGAGTGCAAATGATCCAAAACAATATATACAGATGTCTCTAAATGGTAATAGAGTACATAAAGCAAAAGATAAACTAAAGCTAAGCTCCGATCGCCAAGAGCTCACCCTCAGTCTGAAGTAATCCCTAACAGATCTCCAAGCACGACTTACAGCGATGGCCCACGCTAGGATTTGCACCCAAAGATGCAGGGGGTAGGGTGAGCACCAAATGCGAAGCATAAGGTACCCAGTAGGTATCATAGGCCGACTGGGCACATATAAGATAAAAGCATAGTAACATACAGAATAGAAGCAAGTAGTCACAGAAATCAACAAAAGGTACACATGAACTAGCCCAGAAGGAAATCAACAGAACCACATGTGAGGCCAGTAAGCCAAATATATACACCATAGGCACAGGTGAAAGTAAGAAATAACGCACCTGGGGTCCTTGCAATAACAGTGTATACATAATAAGTTTACGAAATGGACGGTATACCAGTAACCTCAAGTGTAAGAAGAAGAGAGAAGGAGTAATGATAGGCATGCTCAGAGACATGAATCAAACTCAACTAATCATATCAATCTCAATCCAGAAACTAACAGTTTAGCAGTACTTAATTTCATTCTTAACCGTACCAGGGAACAATTCTGCAAGTAAATAGCAAAAGTCTACCTACAGTCCCCCGGCCACCCATACAATCGAGGAACACAAACAAGTGAAAACAAACCCTCCGGCATCCCATACTACCGGAGCGTACAATCAACAAACAACAAAACAGGGTGGAGCCTCAAACAATGAATGATATGATGCATGAAAATCTCAAGTGAAATGGTATCTCTGTATGTACCTCCTCCGGTGTCGATCGGGCCCAGCAGGTAGGTTCCATGGAAGGACACTGCCCGTATACCTCTACTCCACCGTATACCCTTTCTCCGACACACACAGCCCGCAGCCCCAGGCCCGAATGGCAAGGTCCATGGAGGTCCCTGACCCCATACTAAAACTCAGTATCAAAACATGTCGTTCGGAAGCAAGTCCGGGTTCAAGATAGAGACCCAGTCTCTAATATGCATGCACAGACCCTGTCCCGGACTAAAGTAGTAGGAAAATATCTCAAAAACTCCTCCGAAGGGTGCCCGGGCATAACCGGGTCTAAACAGTAGAAAGTCATCTAGGGTGCTCAGTCCGACCGAGGCTAAAATTATCTCAGGTAGCAAGAAAACTCAAATAGCACCCCGGCCCTGCCGAGTCTAGCGTTAATCATAATATAAATCATAATTTTACCTTCTTTTACCCAAGAATATTCACAAGTTAAATCAAACCATTTCCAATTCATTTTCATCAAAAATGGCCCCCCGGGGCCATGCAAGGTTTAGAAAATAGTGTCAGTAGGCCCGAAGCCCAAACCATAGTAAAACATGGATAAAACTTCTTTATATGCATGGAAATGGTATTATCACACACAATAGTTGCCCAGCAGCTCACAATCAACCTATCGACCCTGCACAGGCCCACAACTACTAAGCAAGCATAACCAGCCTATAAGGATAATTCTATACCCGGGACTCGCGGACATTCCCAAAATCACACCTTCTATGTTCCAGAGTCAACAAGGTCTCACAGGACCACAAGGGTAAATAAAATATATCGGCAAGTACTACAAGCAACGGAGGAACAAAAGTAGGCGGACATGAATAAAGCGATCGAGGTCTGTGGTACCAACCTAAATCCAATCCAACCCAAGGATGCCAGCTTATGCCAGCTAGTACAATTTTATCCGATATATGCTAAGTCTAGGGATTTTAAACCATAACCTACCTGTCGTCCGACGACAAGCTGCTAGGATGAAAATGTCCAAGCTCGAACCCCTCCAAGAAGCTCCGAAACGAAATTAAACTCGAGTTTAGGCTTGAATAACTTGTCGTAGATGTTCAAATTTGTTTTGTGAAACAACTAACTCACCAAAATATTTTTACCACAAAGCTCTCTTCAGCGATACATGTATTGCCCCCGTAAAATCAATGAATGATTAGGAGCAATATATGTGCAGATGTATACCTATGATATAGAAAGAGTAGATAGAGTAGTAGTTTCTTTTCTTGCCAATTCATTCAATTGAATTAAGTATTAGAGAATGAAAAGGAAACTAAATGAATGAGACAATTATCTAGTAATTAATGTTAGGCTAATAAGTGGCAGCATATGTATTTGCTAAAGTTAGTGTCACACCCCATCCACCTCCACGTAGAGTGGAGGTGTCATTACAAATAATATTTTTGTTCTTTTATGTATGTACTCGGGTATTGCATAAGTTTGTGGTAAAATAAATATAACTTTTTGAATATCATAATTCATAGAAAATTATTTCAAACAAAACCTACTATATTATAATAATAATTTTTAACATAACTAAATTTACTATCTCCGTTAAAATAATACAATGTATAAAAACCTTATAAAATAAATACATACACAATTATGTCATAACAAAAGTATTTTTCATACACATTAAAATACTTTAAAAAGGTAATAAAAAAAATATAACTTTAAAATAAAATATTTTCAAATATACGCGCGATGCTAATAAAATTCTTAAATTTAGGTTCGCAATTCACCATCGCACGATTTTGATACTCAAGAACTCTCTTGGAACCCTCCCTTATGTTTTCTCACTGTTTCAGAACTTAAATGACGTTTTAAAACGTGTAGTTGAGGCTTTAAATCGGTTTTGACCCGACCCAGTTCGCGACCCGGTTTCTGCCAGATAGTCTACGGTAAAACAGTCGTAACTTTTTACTCCGAGATCAGTTGGACGTGAGGTTTTGTGCGTTGGAAACTAGACTCGTAGACCTTCGATTTGGTATTTTAGGGGACTTCTAACTCTTTATATATTGAGAGAAAATCTCTGAGACATTTTACCCAAAGTTCAGAAAATTTATTAAAGAAACTTACGATAACTTTTGCCGACTTGCTTGACTTCAAAACTTATCATACGACCAAAAAAGTGGCCCCGACATCGAACTACCGGTCCCAACAAGCCTTAAATGACTTGGGGCTGCTACAAACAAGCTCTAACGGTACAAGGAAAACGTATACGTGGAAATAACCGGAAGGGTCATTACAATCGCTTTCTCAAATTTATTGCACCTGTTCATTTAAATTTAAGTCTCTCGCACTGTTTTTTTTTTAATTTGCAAAACTTGGACTACAATTATCACTTTTTAAGTATGATGCTTACATGTAGTATTGTCTTTCTAGATTCAATTTTCATGACTCCAAGAAAAAAAATTAATAATGTGACAGGAAGGAAATACATGGTGGCATGAAGTCTTACAACCATGGCTTGCAAAAGGCTTTCATCAGTGATAAATGGTTAAAAGATTATGTGTCCAAACACTTCTGTTGATCTAGTAGCACAAGCTATTCAGGAACTGGTGCCTCGAAAGTCTCCTCAAAAGTTTGCATCTCTAAAAGAACAACCTTTATAGGAACAAGTGCCTCGAAAGTCATCTAAAAAATCCACCACTCTGAAAGCACAAGTTGCACAGAAAAAGGTGCAACAAATGTCTCAGAATTCTTCAAATATAAAAGCACAGGCTGTGCAAGAAGAAATCAACAGGTGACTCGAAAATCATCCCCCATAGAACCACAGGCTATGCAAGAACCATTGCAACGAGTGACTCGGAGTTCATCCACTCTTAAACCACAAGCTATTCAAGAACAACTGCAACAAGTGCCTATCAATTCTTCCACTGTAGTAACAGAAGTTGCAGAGGAACAATTGCAACAAGTGCCAAGAGATTCTTCCACTATAGAAGGAGAATATGTATAGGACCAAATGCAAGAAGAACCGCTGAATTCTGAAGAAAATGAACTATGTGGAGAAGATGGCAAGCACATTTAAATTTACTTTTAAATATTAAGATGCATTTCATTATAAAATCAGCTTATATTGTTGCATTGCATGTTGTTTAATTCTTCTTTGTATTATTGTAAGCCCTTTGCGCTAAAAAAAGAAGAGGAAATACAATAATGCAGCATATACATGCGCGAAAAGACCGTAAAGTCATTGTTCTGAATAGCTACAAACGGCCGGTTGTTCCTAATAAAGCAATTATTGCAGAGCTGGGTAGCTTTCTTGGAACTTTGGCCAGAAATGCAATTCTTTGTCCCCTTCATATACACAAGTGGAATCATGTGGATACAAAAAAGGACTTGTGGGAATATACCCTGATTTGAGTTCTTACTTTTCTAATTTTGGCTATAAATAATTTTTACTTTTTATATTACTAACCCAAAGAACAAATTGTAGAAGAAATATAATATTCTTGATGCTAGAAAAGAGTGGGTTTCGGGTGGAATTCAATTTGCTCAGAGGAAGTACAAGAATCATTTGTATCGGAAGCACATAACACTCTTTCTTGATGATGATCTTTGAATTGCAAACAAGCCCAATGATATTTCAGAATATGGTTGCAAGTATCTTCTCAAATATTTGTACTCTGACGAGTTCAAGGTTAGATCATGCACACTTTAAGATTGTTATGTTTCATGTATTTCGATATGGTAGATCATAATATAATAAAATACACCATTCTAAACCTATATCAAGACAATTTTGTATGATCATTGTGAATATGATACTCGATTTATTTATATTCGCATTGACTCACTTAACAGTTCTTGATTTATTGTTTAAGTAGATTTGATGGATCATTCTTTTGCAGAAAATGAGTGAAACAAATACCAAGAATCAAAAAAAATTAAAAAATCCACACACTGTTGGTAAAAGAAGTTTTGTTGTGATACATGATCAATTGGTTTGTTCTCTTGATAATCTCTCATTAAATATAAGCTTGTTGTCATTAAAAAATTTTGATACTAGATTTTATGTAATTAGGAAAAAGAAAAGGAAACCCCCAGTGAAGTTTCACTTAAAGAAATCTTTGTGGCTACAAGAAAAAGGAAACTTGGACGAGCATACAAGGACACTGATGAGTATTCGATCAATAAAATTATATTAATAATATTTATTGTTGACATTATTTAGTTGTTCTTATATAGACTAAGTTTGATTTAATTGAATTGTCGTTATTTAAACTTGACTTGTAGGCTGAAATGGAGAAAGTTTAAAGTCATGAACAAAGAGAAGATGGCAATAAATTTGTTGATGCTTGTGCGGCTATCCTAGGACCTGAATATCCATGATTCATGAGATTATATGGGCGAGGAGTTTCTAAAACCACCTTGAAAACGAAGGGACATCTGGAACCCTCTGCAAGTGCTACCAGTGAGATGCAACAAAAATTGGAAGACTTAGATAATAGAATGCTAGAAAAATTAGAACAACAAAAGAGAAGCATCCGCCATGAAGTTACGATTTACATCCTTGGGCAACTTAATCGTATGTACCCTAGGATTCAATTGTATGCTGAGAAATTGGTAGAAGCTTGTGATGAGTCACAACAAGAAGATATCCAACTGATTAATCGGTCGTCTGCCAGTAGCAACAACCAAGGTATGGTTCTCCTCTTCTTCAAAATTTTCATCTTATTCTTCTTCTCTTTTTTCTTATAATTATTAATACTAAGCATTATTCATAGCTGTAATTCTGAATGGTGCTTGTAAATATTTTTCTTTCAATTCTGTCTTTTGGTTTTGATACATCTGCCAACTGTCCCAAAGTTGTTGTCAAATGAAATAGTTATATGGTTATGTTCTTGAAATGGTTATATGGTTATGTTCTGAAAATGGTTATGTTCAGGAAATTGTTTTATGGTTATGTTCAAGGTTAAAATATATGGTTATAGGGTTAAGTTGTCAAATTATATGGTCATGTTATGCAAATTAAGATCAGTAGTAATCTGGCAATTGGTTATATGGTTATGTTGTCAAATTTAAGGTAAAATTATATAGTTATGTTCTGGAAATTAAAATGATAGCATTCAGAAAATGGTTATATAGTTATGTTATAAAATTCAAGGTCAAATTATATGGTTAGGTTCTGGAATTAACACTATAGCATAATCCCTTAAAAATTCAAACCAGGCCATGGGGTAAATGTGATGTAACATAACCTTTCTCTTGACTTTTTTTTAAAGTGTTTGTGTAACACCCCAAACTTTCGAGCTAGGATTCCAATTATTTTTTGCCTGTAATTAGACCTGAACTCAGAAGATTTTATTGTAACTAGGTGTTATGGTCAAGCACTATGTGTGGGAAGAGTGTTGGATGTGAATTAAGGTTTTAAAGAACCCCTAGGACAAGTTAAGTTGAAAGCTTCTCTACCGGCTAAGTTTTCGAATAACATTCTAACTTGGGTCATTTTCACACGATTATTGATCCTAGAATATAAAGAGTTAGGAGGCTTATGACCCACCAAATTAAAGGTCTTTGAGTCTTCTATCCAACTCCACCAACCGCGCATTAATTCAAGACCGGAGTAAAACGTTATGATAAGTTTTTCAAAAAAGACATCTGTCTGACTAGAAGTCCGTTAAATTTTGGGAGTTAAAATGGAAAAGAAATCCGTCCGTTTTCTAGGAAAATGGATTCCCAGCTGTTTCCAGGACCAGAAACTCAAAAAATTCAAGGAGTTAAAATGCTTAAGAAAACGATCCATTTGTGGCCAAAACAGACCGTTTTGGCATTCGTTTTCTGACTCATTTTCCTTTCCTAGACCAATACGGATTTTATTTGGTATTGGCTCTAAATAGGACCCATGGGGTATTTCACACTATTTTTTTAGTAATTTTCTTTAAACAAGTTAGTTTTCTCTCAAGTCAATTTCAAGAAGAAAAAAGGGAGTTCTTCCCCAAGTTCAACCTACCCAATTATGCAAATTCTTCTAGAATTTAGTTTTTATGATTCTCACATGATTTATATCCTGCTTTATATGAATTATAATATGTTTTAATGATTTGCATAAGTTATCACCATGACTTGAGAAATCAAGAAATTATCCCTAAATTGTAGGATTTTTCTAAAGTATTATATTTTCATCAAAATTCAACCTAGATTATCAGTATGAGTTTTAAAAGCAGAACTTAGCCAATTTTTTGTCTACTACAACATTTCAGAAAAATAGATATTTCAGACTAGCGTGGTCCTGACTCAGAAACTCAAAACTCCAGTTTTAAAATGAGCTATTTGTATTAAGTTTGGGAGTAGTGTTTAGCACCAAGTTGGAAAAGAGTTCAGGGTACCCTTAAAGTCCCAGAACTACGTGCCACCGTATGTTATTTTGCCCCTCAAATGGGCCTCAGAAATAGTGATCACATCAGCCATGCCTTTATACCATTACAAGATTTATTGTGACCTCTCGATAGAACATATACATCAGACTCCACATTTATCTCACGTTATTTATGTTAGTTAATAGACTATCCCACAGTGTTAGTTTCAGTAAAGTGCATTAGGCCCTCAGTTATGTTTATTTCCAGCTTCTAATATGTTTTAGATTACTCTTGCATTTCAGCTCTTTTATGCATGATTATAGATTTGGGCCTATGTACTATAGTTTAGTTCAATTTACAGCTCTTTCATATTTTAGCATATTTATATTCCAGTCAGCTTTGCATATATCTCATGCTCAGTACATTCAACGTACTGACACATACTCTATATGCTACATCCTATCATGATACAGGTTCAGGCTCTCATATTCAGCCTCACGAGTAGTCCGTACAGGTGCCAGCGCAGCAACAGCCAGTGGTGAGTCCTTATCATACGAGGAAATATTTTCATGCTTTTTGAGTCAGTCGATTGTTCTTAGTTTCAGTATTTAGAGTTAACAGGGGCCTTGTCCCAGTAGCTCATCAGTATTAGAGGCTTTCAGACATAGAGTCAGACTTCAACTTATGTAGTTCAGTTGATTCTCAAACAGACTATCATTTCATATAATTTTTAGAATCATTATTCCTTTTAGTTAGGATTTCTTCAGTGTGCTCCCATTTATTTAGAATTTTATTCAGTATGCTTGTGATATGCCAGATTCAGGGTTAGCTTGGGGTCACTTGTGACCCTAGGTCCCGTGTTACGTCTAGGGGATAGCCTTTGGGGCATGACAAACTTGGTATCAGAGCATAGAGTTCAAAAGTCATAGGGTGTCTGAAAGCCACACTAAGTAGAGTCTCTTTCATTGGTGTGAAGCAAACCACACTTATGAGGGAGAGGCTACGAGGTGTTTTAAGAAAAGACTTTACTTCTTTCATTATCTTTATCGTGTGATGGGGTTTAAGACAATGTCTCCTCTCTAATCGGTTCCTTATGAATTTCAGATCATGCCTCCTCGCAGTGCTAATTCCCAAAATGCTAACACTAATCCTCCAGCCCCAAACCATAAGGTTATGAATGCAGAATTCCATAATGAAATCCAATTGTTGGCTCAAATAGTAACTAATTAGGCTAATCGGCAGGCCCCAGTCCCTGCAAATCCAAATGGTGGGTCATCCATAACCCAAGTTTGAGATTTTGTTTACATGAATCCGCTAGAGTTTCTAGGGTCAAGGGTTGGTGAAGACCCATAGAATTTTATTGATGAGATCAAGAAGATTCTTGAGGTAATGCAAGTGACTGGTGTGGATAGTGTTGAGTTAGCATCCTATCAAATCAAGGATGTCGCTCATATTTGGTTCACTCAGTGGAAAGACAACATGGGTATGAATACAGCTTCTATGATATGGGATTGTTTTACTCGAGCTTTTCTGGACATGTTCTTTCTAAGAGAGTTGAGGGAGGCTAAGGCCCAAGAGTTTATGAATGTGAGACACGGATCAATGTCGGTACAAGAATATGGGTAGAATTTCACTCAACTTTCCAGGTATGCCCCATCTATGGTGGTCGATCCGAGGGTACAAATGGGCAAATTCTTTTATGGGGTATCCAATTTGGTGAAACAGAGTGCAGGAATGCTATATTATTGAGGGATATGTATATCTCTAGACTGATGACCCATGCTCAGCAGGTTTAGCAAGATAAGCTTAAGGAGATAGCTAAGGATAATAAGAAGGCTAGGACAGGAAACTATGAGTATTCTCAGCAGAGGTCGGGCTGTGGAAATCGCTCATAATATAATTAGAAGTCTGTAGCCCTAGCACCTTCGTCAACTACTGCTCCATCTCGCAGGCCTCGGCAGGATCAGAAAATGTGAGCACCAGGCTCTAAATCTCAAGGAAGTGTTTCAGGTAACTGCACTTTTTTAGCCTGCCCCAAGTGTGGTAAAAATCATCCAGGTGAGTGTTTTGCTAGCAGAGAGGGGTGTTTTGGGTGTGGTCAGCTTGGAAATAGACTGAAGGAGTGCCCTTCCTCTAGGAAGGGACAGGGGGGTAACATAGCTCAGTCAACCACTTCAGCAGCTCTAGCAGGTCACACAACTCAGCAGGGTACTACTTCTAGTACAGGGGGCGGTCAGTGTCAGAACTGTTTCTATGTCATATCTTCGCATCAGTATCAGGAGAGTTCACCAGATTTAGTCACTGGTATGCTATCAGTCTTCTCTCTTGATATTTATGCCTTGTTAGATCCAAGGGCTTCCCTATCTTTCGTGACCCCTTATGTTGTACGTAAATTTGGAGTCAGTCCTGAAAAACTCCTAGAGCCAATCCCAGTCTCTACTCCAGTTGGTGAATCAGTCCTAACTAAGAGGGTGTGCAAAAATTGCCCAGTCTCGGTCCCTCATTGAACCACCTCAGTGGATTTAGATATAATCGACTTCTGTGTCATTCTTGGCATTGATTGGATACATGCTTGTTATGCCTCAGTCGACTGCAAAACCAGATTCGTGAAATTCTAGTTTCCAAATAATCTTGTCTTAGAATGGCAGGATAGTCCTCCAACATCAAAAGGTCATTTCATATCTTACCTCAAAGCTAGGGAAATGATCTCAAAGGGTTACATCTACCATATAGTCCAGGTTAAGGATTCTGAGTCCAAAACCCCACCTTTGTAGTCAGTTCTGGTAGCTAGTGAATTTCTAGAGGTGTTTCCTGAAGATCTTCTCGGAGTCCCTACTAAGCAGGAGATCGACTTCAGGATAAACCTTCTTCCAAATATGCAATCCATATTTATTCCTCCCTATAGAATGGGTCCAGCTGAGCTTAAGGAGTTGAAAGAACAACTCAAAGGCCTCCTAGATAAGGGCTTCATCAGACCCAGTATCTCTCCATAGGGTGCTCCAGTTCTCTTCATGTGTAAGAAAGACTATTCTCTCAGGATGTGTATATACTACCGTCAGTTGAACAAGGTCACAATAAAGAATAAGTATCCTATATGATGAGTCAGTAAATACCAACTTATTGAGCCTTTATCCATGAATTATTTCTATGTTTTGAAAAGAGTTAGAGGTTCTTATGGCCTTTATTATTGTCTATGCAGGTATTTGTCATCAAATATGCAGAACAAGGAAATGTACCCAAAAAGAGCTTAAAAGGAGTGAAGTGTGAAGTGATCAAAAAAGACGAAGATTTTGCCCTGAGATACGGTGACACACACAAGCTGTGGTGCGTTCCGCACCTATCACCGCATGAAGCTTTAAATTTACTGAAGGATCTGTCACGGGGTGTGGTCATTTTGCAATGTGCACAACCCATGGTGCGAACCACACCCCTTTCACATAACGTCTCCTAAGTCAGCTGAGTCACTGGTTCAAAGGAAGAAGGTCTGAGACTAGCACATGCTGACGTGCGAACCGCACATCGCACTGTACACCACCCCAAGGGCAATTTTATTCAGAAAATTAGTGACATTTTGGGAAAGTATAGAAGGCCAATTTAGGTACAATTTTAAAGAGAATTCTTAAATCCTAAATATTTGAAGAGTTTTTTAGCTTTGAGAATAAGTTTTTCTCTACAAGAAGAAGAGGGTTTCAATCTATTCTCTCTTCCAATTATTAGTTAACCATTTGTGTACAAAACTGAGCTTAGAACTTGAAATTACATTTGAATAAAGAGGAATTTGACTTACCCACTTGGTATATCTCTTTCCTTTAGCATGAGTAGCTAATTTCATTTGTCTAGAGATGTGTTGATAATGGGTGCTTGACAAATAGGTGTGGGTGTTGTTAATTCTTACTTATATTTGCTTATTTGACATGGGTCTAGTAGTTTCACCAAGTTTTAATCCTAAAATTGGTGGTTGCAAACATTGATTCCTTACTTGACTATGTTGTTGCTTGAAAAGAGAATTTCATAGTTTCGGATGTGAAATTACTAGTGGGAACTTGGGACTCCATTTAGATTTGAGGCTAGAAATAGCTCATCTCGATGAAATCACCCATTTAAGGGTTTAAGCTAGAGATAGTAAGACCTCCCTAAGCTTGATCTTGGTTGTTTGTTGTTAAACCGATAGTGCTCTAACCGAGACTATATGATATGTGGTTGTTGATCGAGAGATAAACAACCACACGTATGACCAAGGATACCTATGTCAATGATCGAGAATAAGTGTGAATAGACAAACACCCTATCCCACATTAAAGCCATATTGGATACACATCCCTACTCATCTACTCAAGTTTGTACACCCGTTTTACTTTCTTGTGTTGCTTCAAATTGTGATTGTTGTGACAGAATCCCAATTCCCCCAATCCATTACTTTCTTGCATTTAAACACTTACTCTCTTAGTAGTGTCGTTTCTATAAAATCATCATTGTGCTATCTACAAGTCTCTGTGGGTACGACTCTGACATCCATTGGGTACTTATAAATGTGTTTTGCTTGACGATCATAGTTACCTCCTCATGGGAGAGTATGTTTGAGCGTTTACAAAAAATGGCACCATTGTCGGGGACTTGATTTAATAGCTATTTTTGATTGTTCATTTGAAATCTATTTGAGAGTGCTTGTTTCTTTTACTTTTATTTGTTGTTTGTGTTGTGATTGAGAAGTCTAGCCTATAAGCGAGGCCGACGAAAATGAGAGTTTTGATGGCTTCATGGATGCCAATGTTGCTGAGCCTGTGATGCAAGGGCGTGTGGGTGCAATCCGCCTACCTCCCATGGTGGGAAATATTGTCTTTCACGTGACTAGCACCATGCTCCACTTACTCCAAATGAAGGGCCTATTTGGTGGAGCTGCACATGAAGATGCTAAGCGACATATATAAAATTTCGTGGAGATTTTACAACCATACATCATTCAAAATATCTCCCAAGAATCCATTCAATTGCGCTTATTCCCCTTTTCCTTGATAGGGGAAGCCACGACGTGGTTGGAAGAATTGCCGGATGATTCTATCACCTCTTGAGCTGAGTTAGTTGAGGTATTTACATCAATATTCTTTCCTCCATCTTGAATGATGCAGCTCAGAGACTAGATTACTAACTTTAGGCAACTCATGGATGATCCTCTATATAAGGTTTGGTTAAGGTTAAAAAAAAAAGCTTCTCTTATGTCTGAACTATGAATTATCAAACAACGTATTACTACAAAGCTTCTATCGGTCATTGAACTCTATGAATAAGTTGGTGGCTGACAACCATGGAGGTGGCACTTTCATGGACTTATTAGAGTGAATGAACAAAACCAATCAAGCTTGGCATACGAAAGAAACGAATGTGCCAACTTCGGGAGGACCCTCATCCATCTTGACCAATGAAATGAGAAAGAGGGATGAGGAGCGAGATGAGACAATGGCAAAAATAATGACACAAATTGATTTGATAGCCAAGCATGTAATGGGAGCTGGTGGTGCTAAGGCGGTGAATGTTGTGAGTACACCAAAAATCAAAGCGAGTGATCATGAGTTGATGACAGTTTGCGATTGTAAACTATGCTTTGTGTCAGCGGTTTCTTGTCCCAAGTATTATCACCCGAGGGAGGAGAACCAAGGTTGGATAAGAGATAAGGAAAAGGAAGAAAATTGGAGGGATAGAGATAAAGATGGTGATCTCTTAAATCACTGAAGCTCAAATCCCTATATACCTCTGAAGAAAGAGGATTCTCTCTACCAACTGGTAACAAGCAACCCCGGTCATTCCAAGCTAAAGGACATGTAGTCCTTGGTTCTCAAGAAGGTGGATACGATAAATACTGGAGTGAGTGAGCTAAAGAGTGATGTTTCAACATTTCATCAAATCATGAACTCTCACTCAGCCTCAATCAAGCATCTTGAGGCCAAAATGAACCACCTCTTAAGCCAAATAAACCCTAGGATGAAGGGGACGTTTCCAAGTGATACCATCACCAATCCAAAGAATGAGTGATTTGAGGTAGTATCGTCGAGCCGCGATGTTAATTCAAGCGCTTCTTAGGAGGCAACCCAAGTTTCTTTGCTTTGTTTTTTGTTATCTTTTGTTGTTTTTTGTGTGCTTTTAGGGAATGCATGGAGTATAAACATGGACAAGTGAAAACAGGGCTATGCAGAGGACTATGCGAACTGTACAAGTAATTATGCATGTCGCACAACTCACCACATGCCAAAACCGAGTGCCTGGAAGAAAGTTTAAAAAATTGGAGGTGTCGTGCGTTGGGCCATGGAGTCTGCACGAGCCCAAGTGCACATCTCACCTCCATATCATGGCAAACCAGAAGCCTGGTCAAACCTAGGGGAGAAAAAGGTTATATATGAAATGACATGCATTCTGCACAAGGGCTTGTGTGAATCGCATGTGGTGGTGCACCAAAGGTAAATTTGAATTTTAATTGACCTAGCCTATTGACCGACCCGACCCAGAGATGAACCAGCTCAACTTTACTTCTTCTTTTCTATAACACCGCAGAATTTGATTCAACTTTTCAACTTAGAAACTCTAAAAATTTTGAAACTTTGAGAAATCACGAGTCAAGTCCATAAACAGTGGATAGAACCATGAGTCATGGAAGTGACATGTGAATCCTGTCCTGCAGATCCCATCTTTGCTCTAAGAACCACGAGGGGAGTCTATGAGTTATGATTAGTTTCACGGGTCATGGAATCCACCCGTAGAACTCAAACTGAGGGTAGTCTATCCCCCAGGAACCACAATTTGTTTCTATGACTCATGGAAGTTTCCATGAGTCGTCCTATTAAACCATAGGACCTTATCTGCAGCTTGAATTTTAGGCTCAGGAACCACGAGTCCAGTCCATGAACCGTGGTTCCTTCTATGACTCGTGGAAGGGACCCGTGGAACCTGAAGCCAAGGTTTTTAACAGCTTTTCTATAATTAAGTCCCAGGGGTATTTCAGTCATTACTCACTCTTCAAACTTCTAAGTGAAGTCATTTTGGCCATTCTTAGAATTATTTCTAAACCTATTAGCCTAAGTCTCTTCTCATCTCCTCATTCATCTACCAAAAGAGGAAAGTAACCCTCTTAAGCTCCAAGTCTCAAGCTCCAAGTTCAAGCCCACTTTTCTTTTCAATTTAAGTTGGGTTAGCTTCAATCAGGGTATGTGGGTATTCAATTAGGGAATCTCTTCGCCCTTATGCCCAAAATGCCAATCTTCTAAATTGAATTTATGGATTTCTAAATTAGGGTTCTTACTCAAATAGGGGAAAACAGATGGGCTTTGTTTTAAAGTATCAATTCATGATTTCTTATTAATTATCCATGTTTTAATTGAGGTTCCTTAAGTGTTTACAAAATCCCATATGTTGATGATAAATTCTAGCATGATTTCATTGAATTGCATGTCTTCAAGTAAAATTGGTATGTTTAGATAACATGACCTCTATTTTCATGAAATTGCATGCCTAATTCTTCAAGCTATGATTTTAGAAAGGAAAGTATATTTTTGAATTATGGTTATGCAAATCTTTAAGACTCATGATTTGTGAATTGCATGACATCAGATATGTCCTTATGCTTTTCAAACAGTTTTGGACATTAGATATGTCCCTATGTTTTATGAAATGGTTGGCATCCAGATATGTCTACCTAAGTTATGAACAGTTTTGACATCAGATATGTCACAAGTATTATTAGATATATGTATATGTTTTAGGAGTAGTATTTAGCATTAAGTTGGACGGGGTGAGAGTACCCCTAGTCCAAGAACTATGTGTCCCTGTAGGTTTTAAGTCCTCTCAGTTGGGCATAAAATTTAGTGATCATGCCACAGTCATGCCCTAATACCCTGGCAAGGTATATTAGGTCCTTTCGATGGGGCGTATATATCAGATTCCTTGTAGCTCACATGGTCTATGTCGGTTAGAGAACCTCCCACAGAAATAATATCTAGTTTTAACATGCATTGACTCTTTGCCTTCAACTTTAGGACTTTCATGTTACTATGATATTTTGTATATATTGCTTTGGCATCACATTGAGTCTTTGCATTTCAGTTTTATACTTATAGCATGGTTTCACCTTTACAAGTTCACTTAGCATGCTTATCTCAGATTTTTTTGTTTATCTCATATATTCAACACAACCTATAGTACTGACGTATTTTGCACTACATCCTTGTACGATGCAAATTCAGCCACCTGCCCTCAGACTCGTGGCTAGACTACGCCAGATGTTCAGTTGATAATTGGTTAGTCATTATTATTCGAGGACTAGAGTTAGGGTGTTCATCCTTATGCTTTCATTTCAGATTCTATGTTAGCTGGGGTCTTGTCCCAGCAATTCATATTGACAATTAGAGGGTTTTCAGACATAGACAGTAGGTGAGTCTCTTTTTAGATTTGTAGTCCTATTTGACTTGTTTATCTATACATTTGATTTCAGATCTTCCTATTATGCTTCCGCATTTCTATTTGAATTATCTGAGTTATGCTATAACCAAGGGTTAGCTTGGGAAACTTGTGGTCCCAAATCTCGTGTTACGTCTAGGGGTGGCCTCGGGGCTTGACAAACTTAGAATTAGAGCCACAGGTTCAAGAGTCCTAGGATGTCTGAAAGCTTCATCGAGTAGAGTCTCTTTCATGTGTGTGAAGCATGCCACACTTAGGAGAGGGAAGCTATGATATGTCTTAGAAAAACTTCACTTCTTTTATGATCATATCGCGCGATAGAGTTTAACTCTAATATTCATCTAATCCTTTCCTTGTGCGGTTCAAATTATACCTCGACGTGCTATGCCTCACCGAGCTTCTCGGAATGCTGCTCCTCTAGTTCCAGCCCCTGAGCTTACAAATGATCTGTTCAAGAACACCATCCATATGCTAGCCCAGACTATTGCTGCTCAGGACAACCAGCCGTCTCCTATCCCTATCCACCCTCAAGGTGGGGTAGCAGCCTGAGTTCGTGATTTTATCTGTATGAACCCACCTAAGTTCTAGGGTTCGAAAGTGAGTGAGGATCAACTAAATTTTATTGATGAAGTGAAGAAAATCTTTGATGTGATGCAAGTGGCTGGTGTTGATAGTGTCAAGTTGGCATCCTATAAACTCAAGGATGTAGCTCATATCTGGTTCACGCAATGGAATGAAGATAGGGCTAGGGACGTGGTCCCTATGACTTAAGAGTGTTTCGAGAGGGATTTCCTTGACTGGTTCTTCCTGAGGGAGTTAAGGCAAGCGAAGGCTAAGGAGTTTGTGAACTTGCGACAGGGATCCATGACTGTGCAGGATTACGGGTTGAGGCTCACTCTGCTTTCCAGGTATTCTCCTGCTATGATGGCTAACCCACATGATTAGATGAGCAAGTATATCTATGGGGTCTCAGATTTGGTAAAGAAGGAGTGTAGATCTGCTATGCTGTTGAGAGATATGAGTATCTCCATACCTATGACCCATGCTCACCAGATCGAAGGAGACAGGCTTAGGGAGATGGCTAGGGAGAAAAAAAGAGTCAGATCTGAGGGTTCAGGATTTAGCCATCAGAAGTCCGGAGGCTGACCCTGATCTTTCTTTCAGAAGAGGTCATTAGGACCTATGTAATATAGTGCTACTTCTCCTTCTCAGGCCTCCAGGCCTCGTCATGATCAGTTTGGTAGAGGTGTGGCCTCTTATTCTAAGAGGAATAGTACAATGAGGCCTTCTTACCTTATTTGTACCAAGTGTGGAAAGTATCATATCGGTGAGTGTATAGCCAATAAAAAGGGTTGTTATAGATATGGTCAACTTGGTCACAGGATTCGAGATTTCCCTTTAGCTAAGATGGGACAGGGTGGTCGCAGGACTCAGTCTGCCCCAGCAGCTCCAGAAGGTCGACCAGCCCAGCAGGGAACTGCTTCTAGTTTTGGTAGTAAGTGTCAGAACTGTCTTTATGCCATGTCCTCTCGACAGGACTAGGAGAGTTCACCGGACGTCGTTACTTGTATGTTGGAAGTCTTCTCTCTAGATGTGTATACTTTTTTGGACCCTGGTGCCTCCTTATCTTTTGTGACCCCTTATGTAACATACAAATTTAAAATTTATCCTGAATTGCTTTTAGAATCCTTTTGTGTTTCTACTCCTGTTGGTGATTTAGTCTTAGCCAAAAGAATCTACCAAAATTTCCCTATCTCAGTCCTTCATAGAGTCACTCCTGCGGATCTAGGAAAGTTGGTGATGGCTGATTCTGATGTTATTCTTGGTATGGATTGGTTGTATGCTTGTTATGCCTCGGTTGATTGTCGTACTCGAGTCATTAGTTTCAAGTTTCAATATGAACTTGTCTTAGAGTGGCAAGGTAATCCTCCATCCTCAAAAGTTCATTTCATATCTTATCTTAAGGCTAGGAAGATTATTTCTACGGGTTACATTTAACATATAGTTTGGGTTATGCACACGGAGTCTGAAACCCCATCTCTTAAGTTTGTTCTTGTTGTGAATGAGTTCCCAAATGTGTTTCCTGAAGATATGTCCGGAGTCCCTCTCAAGCGGGAGATCAACTTTGGGATAGATCTCCTTCCAGATAAGAATCCTATCTCTATCCCTACCTATAGAATGGCTCTCGTGGAATTTAAAGAGTTAAAGGATCAGTTGAAGGATCTTCTTGATAAGGGTTTCATCAGGCCTATCATTTCTCTATGGGGTGCCCCAGTTTTGTTTGTGCGGAAGAAGGATGGTTCCCTTAGGATGTGTATTAACTACCGTCAGTTGAACAAGGTCACAATTAAGAATAAGTATCCCATTCCTAGAATTGAAGACTTGTTCAATCAGCTTCAGGGTGCTAGTTTCTTCTCCAAGATCGACCTTAGATCAGGTTATCATCAACTTCATATTAGAGAGTGTGATATTCTAAAGACAACCTTCATAACTCGGTATGGTCACTATGAATTTGTTGTGATATCTTTTGGTCTAACGAAAGCTCCCACAACTTTCATGGATTTGATGAACCGTGTGTTCAAGCAGTATTTGGATATGTTTGTGATTGTTTTCATTGATGATATTCTTATCTACTGTCAGATTGAGGAGGAGCATACTGACCATTTTAGAGTTGTGTTACAAACTCTCAAGGATCGATAGTTGTTTGCTAAGTTTAGAAAGTGTGAGTTCTGGATGCAGTCTGTTGCTTTTCTGGATCACATTGTGACTAGAGATGGTATTCGAGTTGATTATCAAAAGATTGAGGCGGTAAAGAAGTAGCCTAGACCCACTTCCACGTCTGATATTATGAGCTTTTTGGGTTTGGCTGGTTACCACAGGAGATTTGTAGAGGGGTTTTCTTCCATTTCTTCCCCATCGACTCGATTGACTCAAAATAAGGTTAAATTTCAGTGGTTTGATTCGTGTGAGAAGAGCTTCCAGGAATTGAAGACTAGATTGACCACAGCTCCGGTGTTGGCTCTACCCGAGGGCCTAGATGACTTTGTTTTGTATTGTTATGCTTCTAGGATTGTCTTGGGTTGTGTGTTAATACAACGTGGTAAGGTGATTGCTTATGCTTTGAGACAACTTAAGATTCATGAGAACAACTACCCTACTCATGATCTTGAGTTAGCGGATGTGGTTTTGGCTTTAAAGATTTGGAGACACTACTTGTATGGTGTCCATGTAGATGTATTCACTGATCTTAAGTCTTCATGTCAAGCCCCAAACCATGGGAGGAATTACCAGCACTCGGTGCCCCAAAAGTCCGTGGGCGCCCAAATAGAGTGTATCTCTATTGAACCTGCTGGGGCCTGAGACTGACAAGGTCTCTAAGTATAGCAATTAGAAACACTGATAGCTCAACAGTAGGAAAACAACTCAAGGCCGACAAGGCCGTTATCATAGTAGATAGCTAATAACAAGGTTGACAAGGCCATATCCAACACTGATATACAAATACACGTCTACAAGCCTCTAGGAGTAAGTAAAACATCTCATATCCTGGACAAGGCTCTGGACTATCCATAAACTGTACATATACATAACCTTGTCAAAATATAAGCTAGACCTCTGACTCGTCAGCTCCAGGAAGAATGGAGCTTACCCAAATGGCTGAACTCTGCAACTCCCATTGAAGAGGTCTAGCTGGGTTTTTGTCTGGACCTGCAGGCATGAATGCAGCACCCCCAGGCAATGGAGACTTCAGTACGACAATAATGTACTGGCATGTAAGGTAGAAACATAAAAGCAAGTCGCAAGTAGTAAATTTGAACAAGATATAATATGAAACTTGTAAACTGCAATTGGTAAGACTCATTAAGCTCTTTTCTCCTTTATTATTTTTAGAACACCACACATGCATTAACTCTCACTGCAACTCACTCCTTATAACACACATTGAACCATAATAGCACCTCGGCGCACCCTATATATAATAGCTTCAATATGGCAGTAGCGCATCGGTGCACATTATGTATGTAATGGCCTTAATATGGCAGTAGCACCTCGGTGCACACTATGTATGTAATAGCCTCAATATGGAAGTAGCTCTTTGGCACACACTATGTATATAATGGCCTCAATATGGCAGTAGATCCTCGGCGCACACTAACACGCAATCCACGCGTAATAAGTGTATTACTAGATTGACCTTCAAAGCAACTCTTGTTAGTTATAGAGGTTCATTTAGATAACTTCATTAGAATTGACTTACTAGATGTTGGACTCAACTTACCAAACACCTATGAATGGGGATTTGACTTGATAACCTTTCTTTTATACTTTCTAAAGCTTGATTAGGGATCACAATACAAAGAGGAAACTCGACAAAAGGATTACTTATGTTTCGTGCAAAAAGAATCAGATTTTTTTATAAGAAGGCGACTTGAATGTCCATAATGTATCACTTAGTTATTTAAGACTTGTAAACTGTTGAATCTATTGAACCTAGTGGGTCTGAGACCGAAAAGGTCTCTAAGTATAGAAATTAGAAACACTGATAGCTCCATAGTAGGTAAACAACTCAAGGCTGACAAGGCTATTATCATAGTAGATAGCTAATAACAAGGCCGACAAGGCTATTATCATAGTAGATAGCTAATAACAAGGCCGACAAGGACATACCCAACACTGATATACAAATACACGTCTACAATACTCTAGGAGTAAGTAAAATATCTCATATCAAGGACAAGGCCCTGGACTACCCATATACTGTACATATTCATAAACTTTTAAAAATATAAGCTAGACCTCTGACTCGTCAGGTCCAGGAAGAATGGAGATTACCAGAATGGATGAACTCTGCAACTCCTACTGAAGAGGTCTATTTGGGTTTCTGTCTGGACCTGCAGGCATGAATGCAGCACACCCAGATAATGGGGACGTCAGTATGACAATAATGTACTGGCATGTAAGCTAGAAACATAAAAGCAATTCGCAAGTAGTAAATCTGAACAAGATATAATATGAAACTTGTAAACTATAATTGGTAAGACTCGTTAAGCTCTTTTCTCCTTTATTCTTTTTATAACACAACACATGCATTAACTCACACTGCAACTCCATCCTTATAACACACGTTGAACCACAATAGCACCTCAGTGCACCCTATATATAATAGCCTCAATATGGCAATAGCTCCTCAGCGCACACTATGTATATAATGGCCTTAATATGGCAGTAGCACCTCGGTGCACACTATGTATGTAATAGCCTCAATATGGCAGTAGCGCCTCGATGCACACTATGTATATAATTGCCTCATTATGGCAGTAGCTCCTCGGCGCACACTAACACGCAATCCACGCGTAATAAGTGTATTACTAGATTGACCTTCAAAGCTACTCTTGTTAATTATAGAGGTTCATTTAGATAACTTCTTTAGCCTTGACTTACTAGATGTTGGACTCAACTTACCAAACACCTATGAATGGGGATTTGACTTGATAACCTTCCTTTTATACTTTCTAAAGCTTGATTAGGGATCACAATACAAAGAGGAAACTCGACAAAAGGATTACTTATGTTTCGTGCAAAAAGAATCAGATTTTTTTATAAGAAGGCGACTTGAATGTCCATAATGTATCGCTTAGTTATTTAAGACTTGTTAAGTTACCAAATCATCTCTCTTATAACAGAATAATCAAATTCCTCTTTCGGAGATTTAGATTTCCATTTCTAGATTCATGCAGATAAGAAATAAAGAAGCCTTAACATACCTCGTTCCTTCTGAAGATTGTTCTTACCACAACTTGGACTTTTCTTTATTATGTTAATATACAACACAAGGGTATAATGATGCTAATATTATCTCTTAAACCTGATGCAACTTCGCCCAAACAGTAGCTAAATATTTCCCGGACAGATTTACGTATTGGCATTAATAAAAGGGTGTATCGTCACACCTTTCTCCCCCATTCCAATACACATCACACACACACCAACCTACTGCCTCCAACCATACAAAACACATCAAATATCCCCTACACCACACACCATACCGAAATACAATAGCAACACATTGAACCCACGACTTTCGATCGTCGTCCCGTGAGTTCTTAACAACAATTGAACAACAATTGTCCATCCAAACTTCAATCCAAAAATATGATTATGGGCAGATTACTTACCACACTTGAAGGGGTGTTTTTATCCTCTTTTTATTGATTCCTTGCAAAGCTTAAGTACCCCCTACACATACACCAACAAGAAATATACGTGAAGAATCTCCTATGCACCTTTGTAGCATCGATACATGAAATACAGGATGGACTGTCTCCAATTCTGTGGGTAAATCTAGCTCATATGCCACTTTTCCTACCCTCCAAATTATCCTGTATGGTCCAATATATCTTGGACTAAGCTTTCCCTTTTTACCAAATCGCATAATGCCTTTCATGGGCAAAACCTTTAGGAAAACCCAATCACTAATATTAAATTCCAAATCCCAATGTCACATATATGCATATGATTTCTGCCTACTCTGGGCTGTTAGTAATCTCTCTCGGATTAGCTTCACCTCCTCCATTGCCTGATTAACTAGGTTTGGCCCTAATAATTCTACTTTTCCAATTTCAAACCATACAATCGGTGATCTACACTTTCGTCCGTATAAAGCCGCATAAGGAGACATTTGAATGCTTGCATGGAAGCTATTATTATAAGAAAACTCAATTAGTGGAAAATGGTCATCCCAACCCCCTTTAAAATCTAGTACACAAGCTCGTAGCATATCTTTGAGTGTCTGAGTTGTGCAATCTGCTTGTCTATCTGTATGTGGATGAAAAGTTTTGCTGAGACTTATTTTAGTACCTAAGCCTTTCTGGAAAGACCTACAGAAATTTGTCGTAAACTGAGCACCCCTATCTGAAATGATGGCAATTGGGACACCATGAAGTTGAACTATTTCACTAATATACAACTTGGCATAATCTTCTGCAGTATAAATTGTCCTAACTGGAAAAAAGTGAGCTAATTTTGTAAGTCTATCTACAATCACCCATATGGAATCATACTTCCGATAAGTATGGGGTAAGCCTATAATAAAGTCCATGTTGATCACCTCCCATTTCCAGGTAGGTATAAATATACTTTGAGTTAGACCTCTGGGTCTCTGGTGTTCAATTTTTACCTGTTGATAATTCGGGCATTGGGCTACAAACTCTGCAATATTTCTCTTCATATTATTCCACCAATAAATATGTTGAAGATCATGATACATCTTTGTCACTCTTGGATGGATTAAATAGCGGGAATAGTGGACTTCTGCTAAAATTTTCTCCCGAAGCTCCCCAACGTTAGGTACACATAAATGACCTTGATATCTCAGAACCCCATCATCCTTAAGCTCTATTAGTGGTTGCTTCTGTTGCGGAATTTCCTCCCTCAATCTTACTAACTCTGGATAATCATATTATCGTTCCTTTACCTCTTTTATAAGTGAGGATTCCCCTGTGCTTTGAATAACAACTCCCCCATTACCTTGGTCTAGTAGTCAAACCTGCAAATTAGCTAACTGATGTAGTTCTCTTGTCATCTTAATCTTTCTATTTTCCACGTGGCTCAAGCTTCCCATGGATTTGTGGCTAAGTGCATCGGCCACTACATTGGCCTTACCTGGATGGTACAAAATATCTATGTCATAATCCTTTAGTAACTCTAGCCAATTTCTTTGCCTTAGGTTTAAATCCTAATATTTAAATAAATACTGTAGACTTTTGTGGTCCGTAAACACATCTACATGGACTCCAAACAAGTAATGGCGCCAAATTTTCAGGGCAAATATAACTGCTGCCAATTCAAGATCGTGAGTAGGGTAATTTTGTTTGTGCTTTCATAACTGTCTCGAGGCATAGCCAATAACTTTACCATGTTGCATTAAAATGCAGCCCAACCCAATCCTTGAAGCATCACAATAAACAACATAACCTTCTGTGCCCTCTGACAGAGTTAAGACAGACGCTGAAGTAAGCATGTCCTTCAACTCCTGAAAACTCTACTCACATGCCTTCGACCACTGGAACTTGGCAGCTTTATGAGTCATATTTGTCAATGGTGCAGATATAGAAGAAAATCCTTCCACAAACCTTCAATAATAACCTTCTAAGCCCAAAAAACTATGGATCTCTGTAGCATTAAGGGTCTCGGCCAATTCTTTACAGCTTCAATCTTTTGGCTGTCGACTCTAATACCTTCGTCCGTAATTACATGGCCAAGAAAATCCACTGAAGTCAACCAAAACTCACATTTGGAGAACTTTGCATATAATTTATGATTCTGAAGTATTTGTAATATTGCACGTAGATGACCAGCATGTTCATCTTCGGACCGTGAGTAAATTAAGATATGATCAATAAATACGATCATGAATACATCTAGGAATGGCTTGAAGACCTGATTCATTAGGTCCATAAAAGCTGTTAGGGCATTAGTAAGCCCAAAAGACATTACTAGGAACTCGAAGTTGCCATACCTTATCCTAAAGGCTGTCTTCGGAATATCTACTCCTTTAACACGCAACTGGTGATACCCTGACCGCAAGTCAATCATTGAAAAACATTTGGCGCCTTACAACTGAGCAAAAAGTCATCAATCCTTGGAAGTGGATACTTATTCTTGATTGTAACTTTGTTCAGCTATCAGTAATCGATACACATTCTTAAGGACGCATCCTTCTTACGAACAAACAAAACTGGTGTGCCCAATGGCGATGTACTAGGCCTAATGAAACCTTTTTTGAGTAGATCCTTCAACTGTTCATTTAACACTCTTAATTCTGCAGGAGCCATCCTGTAAGGGGGAATTGATATTGGATGAGTATCTGGGAGTAGGTCAATGGCAAACTCAATTTCCCTTTCTGTAGGGATTCCTGGAAGCTCATCCGGGAATATATCTAGAAACTGACTCACCACGGGAACCGATTGAAGAGTCGCTGGTCCATTCTCTGTGCTTCTTACTCAGACTAAATGATAGATATAGCCTTTAGAAATCATTTTATGAGCCTTAAGGTAGGAAATAAACCTACCCCTTGATGTGGACGCTATAATATTTTCACCAACAGGCATAGATACAACAAAAGGTCTAGGCAATGACTCAGGGCCTGCTCCAAACTTACATGCAACAAGCGCGGTAACATATGAAATAGTAGATCCAGGATCTATAAGTGCATAAACAGCATGAGTAAAAATAGTCAATGTACCTGTAACAACATCAGGTGACGATTCCAAGTCCTGGCGATCGGCAAGAGCATAAGTACAGTTCTTACCACCGCCTGAACTTGATGCTCCTTCTCCTCCTCCTCCTCTACCTTTACCACGACCTGGTATAGTTTTGGGCCTGTCTGATAGGGACGAACAGTAAATGAAGAAGCTGCCATCGACCCTGTAGGCTGGGACATCTCACCCCTACCTCTACTCAGACAGTCTCACATAAAGTGACTAGGATGCCCATACGAATAACAAGTATCTGAACCCAGGTGACATATCCTAGGATTCTTCCTACCGCACTGAACACAAAGTGGCAAAGGTGGCCTCATCTAACTTGAATGCCCCTGGCGATAGGAACTGGATGCACCTGAACTGTGGCCTGGTCCCAGCTGAGAAAAATGATCATACCTCTGCCTTTGCAACTGATATGGGGCACCACTAGTAGGGTGGGGTGATCGTCTATTATAATTTGGCCTAACATTACCTTATGGCTCTCCATAGGACCCATTAGATCTAGCCCTCTTGTTCCTATCTCTTTCTCGGCCTTGGTTATCTCCATTTTGTACTTGAAGATCCTCTGCAGTCTGAGAAATAGCCTGTATCTTAGAAGTATTCATATCCTTTAGTGTAGCTGCTATTGTTAATCCCTTAATCAATTCATCCTTAAGTCCTCACACAAATCGATGAACTCTAGCTCGCATCATACTCATAATATTGGGGACGTACCTGACTAATGAATTAAACCTGAGGCTGTATTGTCGAACACTCATATTGCCCTGCCTAAGGGCTAGAAATTGATCAAGTCTGGCCTCTCAAACCTCCTGTGAAATATAGTGTGCTAGGAAGGCCTCTGAAAAATCTTCCTATTCAGCTGGGGGTGCATTTGATCCCCAAGACCGATCCCAAGCCTCGAACCACAAAATGGCTACATCTGGTAACCTGAAGATGCAAACTCCACTGCCTCTACTACTGTTGTATGCATGACTCAAAGTACCCGATAAGTCTGATCAATAAACTCCTGAGGTTCCTCACGTGGGTCAGCTCCTGTAAATATAGGAGGACTTAGGCTGATAAACTCTTGAGCCTAGAACTTTCTAAGCCACCTGACCTAGCACTTGCCGATGCCCTTATTTGTTATTGTTGTGTGGCTACCATCTCGGTCAATAATCGAACAGCACTCCTGATATCCTAGTCCTCTGCTTCAAGTGGAGGAGCTACAGGTGTTGGTTCAACTCTAGATGTATGAGGTTCCACTAGAGAAGGTGGGGTCCAGGGTGCTAGATCCCCTCTAGTCTCATCAGGTACTGGCTGAACTGGGATCTCTGGTGTCGGTGATTCACTTTGAGCTTCCAATCTATCCATCTGGACAGGCGGGGAAAAACTAGTACCTTTCCTCGCATCCATGCCAACTCGTCGGCTAATCATTTGTCTAGTCACATGCATTTCTGTAAACAAGGAATAGAAAAACATGAATTAGACTTCAGATATCTTATAACCTCGCTCTATGGCACGATCTAGCAGATGAAAGAAGGATAACGATTCCTAAATGTCCCATAGCCTCATAATTATAGGTATGGTGCACAACACACCCATAAGCAAGACTCTACTAGACACGGCTTGTAGACTCCCTGGGATTTGACGTGCTCTGATACCAATTTTGTCAAGTCCCAAACCATGGGAGGCATGACCGGCACCCAGAGCCCCAAAAGTCCAAGGGCTCCCAAATAGAGTGTATCTCTATTGAACGTACTGGGTCAGAGACCGAAAAGGTCTCTAAGTATAGAAATTAGAAACACTGATAGCTCCATAGTAGGTAAACAACTCAAGGCTCACAAGGCTATTATCATAGTAGATAGCTAATAACAAGGCCGACAAGGCTATTATCATAGTAGATAGCTAATAACAAGGCCGACAAGGACATACCCAACACTGATATACAAATACACGTCTACAAGCCTCTAGGAGTAAGTAAAATATCTCATATCAAGGACAAGGACCTGGACTACCAATAAACTGTACATATACATAAACTTTTCAAAATATAAGCTAGACCTCTAACTCGTCAGGTCCAGGAAGAATGGAGATTACCAGAATGGCTGAACTCTGCAACTCCTACTGAAGAGGTCTATTTGGGTTTCTGTCTGGACCTGCAGGCATGAATGCAGCACACCCAGATAATGGGGACGTCAGTATGACAATAATGTACTTGCATGTAAGCTAGAAACATAAAAGCAATTCGCAAGTAGTAAATCTGAACAAGATATAATATGAAACTTGTAAACTGTAATTGGTAAAGACAAGTTAAGCTCTTTTCTCCTTTATTCTTTTTATAACACAACACATGCATTAACTCACACTGCAACTCCATCCTTATAACACACGTTGAACCACAATAGACCTCAGTGCACCCTATATATAATAGCCTCAATATTGCAATAGCGCCTCATCGCACACTATGTATATAATGGCCTTAATATGGCAGTATCACCTCGGTGCACACTATGTATGTAATAGCCTCAATATGGTAGTAGATCCTCGATGCACACTATGTATATGATTGCCTCAATATGGCAGTAGCTCCTCGGCGCACACTAACACGCAATCCACGCGTAATAAGTTATTACTAGATTGACCTTCAAAGCTACTCTTGTTAATTATAGAGGTTCATTTAGATAACTTCTTTAGCCTTGACTTAATAGATGTTGGACTCAACTTACCAAACACATATGAATGGGGATTTGACTTGCTAACCTTCTTTTTATACTTTCTAAAGCTTGATTAGGGATCACAATACAAATAGGAAACTCGACAAAAGGATTACTTATGTTTCGTGGAAAAAGAATCAGATTTTTTTATAAAAAGGTGACTTGAATCACCATAATGTATCAATTAGTTCTTTAAGACTTGTTAAGTTACCAAATCAACTCTCTTATAACAAAATACTCAAATTCCTCTTTCGGAGATTTAGAGTTCCATTTCTAGATTCATGCCAATAAGAAATAAAGAAGCCTTAACATACCTCATTCCTTTCGAAGATTGCGCTTACCACAACTTGGACTTTCCTTTATTAAGTTAATCTAAAACATAAGGGTATAATCAATCTATTATTAGCTCTTAAACCTGATGTAACTTTGCCCAAACAGTAGCTAAATATTTCCCGGGCAGATTTACGTATTGGCATTAATAAAAGGGTGTATCGTCACACCTTTCTCCCCCATTCCAATACACATCACACACACACCAACCTAATGCCTCCAACCATACAAAACACATCAAAAATCCCCTACACCACTCACCATACCGAAATACAATAGCAACACATTGAACCCATGGCTTCCGATCACCATCCCGTGTGTTCTTAAGAACAATTCAACAACAATTGTCCATTTGAACTTCAATCCAAAAATATGATTATGAGCAGAGTAGTTACCATACTTGAAGGGGTGTTTTTATCCTCTTTGTAGTGATGCCTTGCAAATCTTAAGTACCCCCTACACATACACCAACAAGAGAAGAAGAAATCTCTTAATTATAGTATTGATGCATTTTGCGCTACATCCTTTTACAATGTAGATTCAGGCACCTGCCCTCAGGCTCGTGGCTAGACTATGCCAGACGTTCAAATGATTATTGGTGAGTTCTTAATATTAAAAGACTAGAGTTATGGTGTTCATATTTATGCTTTCATTTTAGATTTTGAGTTAGCTGGGGTCTTTTCCCAGCAACTCTTATTAACAGTTAGAGGCTTTTCATATATAGACAATATGCGAGTCTCTTTTCGGATTTGTAGTCCTATTTGACTTTTTTATTTATACATTTGATTTTGGATATTACTATTATGCTTCCGCGTTTCTATTTGAATTATCTGAGTTATGCTATGACCAAGAGTTAGCTTGGGGCATTTGTGGTCCAAGGTCCTATGTTACATGAAGGGGGTAGCCTCGGGGCATGATATTTTCTCTTTATATTCTGCCTCTTTCGCCACCTTCACAATATTTTCTCTCCAACTCTCAAAATTCTCTCCCAAAACCTTCCACAAATCCTCCTACTTCTCCAAAAGCTTCTTCTTCTCTCCCACAATCACACCACTGCTCCTTCGTGCCGCTGTTGTCATCTCTTTGAGCGAGTTGATTGGATCACCATTGTTGCTTCCCAAAAGCTTCAATTTTCACTTCTCTCTGTCTAATCTTCACTTTTTGTAAGTTTCCCGATGTTAAATGCTTGTTTTATGAAGGTTTGGAACTCATATTGTGAAGCATGTTTAATTGAATTGCCATGTTAATTTTGGGTGAGACCCAAAAAATTTGGGTCCCCAAGTTTGAGTTGTATTGATAATTTTTCTTATCGTCAACTTGGTAGAACTTCAATTTTGTTAATGCATGTTGATTGGTAGTAATTTTTAGCCTTGCAATCTGAGTTTGGGGTGAAGTTTGAGTAACCCACTTGTGATTGAAGAATGCTTTGGCCTGATGATAGATTGGGTGACGTCGTTCTTAAGTGCAAATCATCATTAGTCATGAGGTTTTGTTGAGAATTGATTGTTAGGGCTAAATTTTGCTACTTGTATGCCCATGATTCATTGTTTCAAATTATCTTTGGGTGTATGATCTTCTCCAGAGAGGGGTTAATTGTTGCTAAATTTATGGTGCCCATTGTTGCAAGTAAGGACTTAATATTCTCGATGATAGACGGGGTAACGTCCATCTTAAGGGAAGTCATTAAGTTCTTTTCTTGCTTTATTTTTTCAATGGAAATTCGAAGAAGTCTGATTACCAGGAAGTTTATGGTTATGATATCGCTTGTCCCCTTTGTTTAAATATTGTTGGTTTGTTGCATGGTGCCAAGTGCCTAAATACATCTTGCTCTACAAATCACATGCGTAATTTACAAGAATATAAGGAACCAAAAATTTCAGTTGTGCCTATGTGCATTTCGCATGTGACACATAGATCTTGATGTGCGGGTCGCACAAGGCATCACACCATGTTCAAAAAGAAAGTCAGTTCACTGCTTTGAGAGGCAAAATGTGGTGCGAAGTGCACTTTGGTTGGTGCAGGACACGCCAACTTCGCACCTCAATGGAAGAATCCCTGTAGGATTGTGTTAGCTCATGTGATAGCACATGCGACGCGCACTCCTTCTGGTGTATTTTGCATGTGGTCCGCACGAGCCATTATTCACCTACTTTGTTTTTCTAGTCCATTGCATTCAATCCTTTTTAGTTTGCTAACTTATTTTTACATTTTGTTTTTGTTTTGGCTAAAAATATCTGTATGCAGAACATGTCTTTTAGCAGGAGAAATACGGGAGGCCAACCAAGGCAACTGTCTGCCGAAGAAGAAGCTAGGCTTTGATTCAGGGTGGAAGGCATAAAAGCCTACTATAAGCGGGACAAAAATAGAACCTTTAATATGGAGAAGAGTTTTAACCTAGGGAAGCTAGGGATGAGTTGCCCAACTTGCACCATCAATTTGCTGACCGAGAGTGGAAGCCATTCCAAGATATGCCTGGTGGGTATTATGAGGAGATAGTTTGAGAATTCTTTGTGGCCTATCAAGCCACACAGGATTTCAAGGGCTACAAAAGGAATAAGGAGAAGTTTCCTAACTTGGATTCAGTTGTTGTTTGGGTCAAGAAAGTTTCTATCACTCCCAATGCCATTAATTCCATCTACTGGGGTAGCCCAATTGCACCTGCCCCAGCACTCTTAGCTAGGTTGGATTTGGAGCCAAAGCCTTATCGTGAAACAACCCATGTCATTGCTCAAGGTGTCCCTATTTGGTCCACTATGGGGGGAGACATTCCAAGGAAGTCCTTGATCTTTGAAGCTCGTCTTTTGTATGATCTTGTTCACAATTGTTTCTTGCCTTCCCAAAATAATTAGAAAATAACTCAAGATGAGGGCTTTCTGATTGTGTCTATTATGACGGGGGAGCCTGTTAATTTTTTGGAGTTGGCAGCTATGGTGATAAGGAGAAAAACTCATTGAGGAAGTGATTCTTTCCCCTTCCCGCTGCTAAATACTAAGCTTTATGCTAAGGCTGATGTTCGCACCCTAAATTAAGAAAAGTTCACTCATGCTATTAGGACTATCGACCTTGATAAGAAAATAGATATGGATGCCCCCAGGTTTAAGCTTGATGATGGAATATATTCCTCATTTCCCTCCCAGGGTAATTCATAGGCACGTACACATGCCCCCTCACCATCGATGACCAAAAGTGGCCTTCAAGATATAGTGGCCAAAACTCATAGCCATGAGCGGCAGCTGGCTAACCTAGCCACAAAGCTACCTGGTATGATAATAGAGCTGTCAAGAATATAGTTCAAGGGGTAGTGGATAGCTTGAACACACTGTGCAAAAGGGTAGACACCATTGAAGGGGCAATCACAACACTCCAGAAAGATGTTGACAAAGCCAAAGGTAAAGCTCCGGTAGTGGAAGCAGATTTAACCACCTTACCTCCACCTCATTCCATTCCCAATCCCTTGGATAACTTGTTTGCAGCCTATGAGGATGATGTTAAGGTGCTGCCTTGTAATGACGATGCGGGGTTGGATGATGATGAGGATCCAATTTTTGAGAGAGTTTTCCAAGAGTCCACAGTTAATTCGCACACCCAAAAGGGTGGTGTTGGCCCAAGTGGAAGAACCTCAGATGAGGAGACAACTACAAATAATGATGATGATGAGGCCTAGCCCTCCAGGGAGTTCAACCTTATTTCCCTTGAGCTATTAGCATTGAGGGAAATGCTTCTTTTATGGGGAGGGGGTGGCTTTACTTGCTTTTTGGTGGTTGCCCACGATTGGGCTTGAGATATTATTTTTATTGCCCTTGCCAGGCCTTGTTGAAATGTTTAGTTCTGCTAGATTTTATTTGGCCCTTGTCGGGCATATTTTGGATGATTATGATGCTTATTGCCCTTGTTAGGCCTTTTGCTTATGCTAGTTCGTTTTGAGCTTATTTACACCCTTGTCGGGCTTGATTTTTGTTGTTGATATTGTATTGCTGGGTTGATCTGACATGCCCCATTGTTTTACTACCTGTGCTTTGTAAATGTGCTAAAGGCCTATTCCAAGGCTTGTTCTTAAATGAATCATGAGCACGAAATTTGGTTATCGCCTTGTTAATAGTAGTTTAGCAATAAACTCTGAGGGTTTTCTTAATACCACAGTTCTTTCCCAAGGAGCAAAAGTTTTCTTTATCTTTCTTTTTCTTTTGTTTTTGTGTCGAACCGTGTTGGTGTTTCCCTATGTTAAATTGGGAGGCGACTTTCTTAAGGGAAAATGCCAAGTTTTAGTTTAAAATCAAGTTTGTAGTTTCTTGTCTCCAAATGGACCCACCAAAAAAATTTCCTTGGCAAATTTTTTTTGAAAATAAAAGAAAGAAGGGAAACGAATTTTTGAGGAAAAACATTTTCTTGTCATGACTTGCACACTCTTTCTTTGGCTTGATTGACTCACAAACGAGTGTATAATAAACTCGAAATAGCTTGTCGAAAGTCATTTGTCCCAATTGATTTTGAGACTAATGAAAGAAGTTTTATGGCATGATGCCTTGTGTGGTGAGGCTTTACCTGGATTCTCGTGCATACGTTTCATCTAGAACTTGCCCCAAATGTGATTCAAGGAAAAATTCTAGGTGTGATCGAGCTTGGAAGATGACCTTAGGTCCTTGTTGATAGCCACTTCACCCAAATGACTTCCCATGACATCAATCCTAGTGAACCCCTTCGAGTTTATAACCGTTCTTTGGCACCTTGTTAACACCTTTACCTTTTTGAATCTCTATCTTGGATACCATCCTCCCTAATTGCTTGAAAGTGAAATGTAGGCTAAAGCCTAAGTTTTGGGGTGCATGTGAGCAAATGAGGAGAAGAAAAGGAATGCACTTCAAGTGCAAGGTAGCACCTTAGGTTTGAATTGAAAATTTCTCCAAAAGTCAATGAAATGAGCAAAAAATGAAAAGAAAAAATTTGGTGCTACCAAATGAAGGAGATACAAGGAGTTAAATGATCATGATTGAAAAGGAGAAGCTTGGGTTTTATGAGGGAGAAATACGGTGAAGTTGAAATTTAAAAATGTGAGCGGTGTTCGAAATGATAACAAAAAGCATTAGGGAGGTGTAGTCACTTGAACCAAATGAAATCCTCACCTTAGCCCTAGCCAACATCGTAACCCGCAAGTCCTTGGTGATTCCGAGCTTGGCTATCCTACATTAGTGGCAATTTACATGAATGGCAAGCCTATGGTTCGACGTGTGTGCACTTGAATTTCCTTGAGAGAGTGAGAGTCTTCTTGGTTCTCCTATAATACCATTGTTTTGTGTATTGAATTAATATGAGTATGATTCTCTCTTGTGGTGAGTGGCATCATGCACTCGAATTGAAACATAAAGTCTTCATTTCAATTAAGAGGAATAAATGAGACAAGTTGTGTGGCAAATCTCGAGGCAAACCTTGACGGTTCATGCCAATGGCTTGAGAAGCTTAAATGTCTTGTTTTGAAAGACAAAATTCCCTTTATTTTGAATGAGAAATGAAGTCCTTTTAGAAAAAGGTTTTGAAATGACCAATTGCCTAGATTTTGTGGTGGTTCAAATTGAGATGAGCATTGTAGTTTAGTCTTTTGTTTGAGTCTTTTTGTTTATGCTTTTTCATTATTTTTAGTATAGATTAGTCCTTTGTGCCTTGATTTAGTCTAGATCATAATTCATACCTTGCCTTGTGAGTATCATGCTTGAGGACAAGCAATAGTTTAAATTTGGGGGTTTGATAAGTCGATAAACTACCAACTTATTGACCCTTTATCCATGATTATTGCTATGTTTTGAATAGATTTAGAGGTTCTTATGGCCTTTATTGATTTCTATGAAGGTACTTGTGATCAAAGATAGAAAACAAGGAAATAGACCCAAAAAGAGCTTAAAATATGTGAAGTGTGAAGTGTGAAGTGATCGAAAAAGACAAAGATTATGCTCTGAGATGCGGTGCTTGTACGACACACACAAGCCGTGGTGCGTTTCGTACCTCTCACTTCATGAATCTTTGAATTGCTTGAAGGATCTGTCATGGGGTGCGGTTGTTGTGCGACGCGCACAACTCATGGTGTGAACCGCACCCCTTTCGCATAACGTCTCCCAAGTCGACTGAGTCACTGGTTCAAATAAACAAGGTGTGCGCACTTGCTGACGCGCGAACCGCACATCGCGTTGCACACCACCCAAAGGGAAATTTTGTCCAAAAAATTAGTGACGTTTTGGGAAAGTATAAAAGGCTAATTTAGGCACAATTATAAAGAGAATTCTTCAGTCCTGAATATTTTGAAGAGTTTTTTTAGGTTTTTTAGGTTTGAGAATAAGTTTTCCTCTCCAAGAAGAAGAGGGTTCTAATCTATTCTCTCTTCCAATTCTTGGTTAACCATTTGTGCACAAAACTGAGCTTAGAACTTGAAATTACATTTGAATAAAGAGGAATTTGACTTACCCACTTGGTGTATCTCTTTCCTTTAGCATGAGTAGCTAATTTCATTTGTTAAGGGATGTGTTGATAATGGGTGCTTGACAAATGGGTGTGGGTGTTGTTAATTCTTGCTTATAATTGCTTATTTGACATGGGTCTAGTAGTTTCACCAAGTTTTAATCCTAAAATTGGTGGTTGCAAACATTGATATTCTTCACTTAACTATGTTGTTTCTTGAAAAGAGAATTTTGTAGTTTTGGATGTGAAATTACTAGTGGGAACTTGAGACTCCATTCATATTTGAGGCTAGAAATAGCTCATCTCGATGGAATTACCCATTTAAGGGTCTACTCTAGAGATAGTAAGACCTCCTTAAGCTTGATCTTGGTTGTTTGTTATTAAACTGATAGTGCTCTAACCGAGATTATCAGATATGTGATTGTTAATCGATAGATAAACAACCACACCCATGACAAAGGCTACATATGTCAATGATCGATAATAAGTATGAATAGACAAACACCCTATCCCACATTAAATCCCCATTTGATACATATCCCTAGTCGTCTACTCAAGTTTGTACACCCATTTTACATTCTTGTGTTGCTTCGAATTGTGATTGTTTTGACAGAATTCCAATTTCCCAAATCCTTATTTTCTTGCATTTAAACACTTACTCTCTTAGTGAAGTCATTTCTATACAATCATCATTGTTTTATTTACAAGTCTCTGTGGGTACGACCTCGACATTCATTGGGTACTTATAAATGTGGTTTGCTTGATGATCATCGTTACCTCCTCATGGGAGAGTATGTTTGAGAGTTTATCACCATCCCCAGGATTGATGACGTGTTCGGCCAACTTCAGAGTGCCAGCTATTTCTCCAAGATTGACCTCAGATCCGGTTGTCATGAGCTTAGAGTTAGAGAATGTGACATTTCGAAGACAACCTTCAGGACTCGGTATGGTCACTATTAATTTGTAGTTATGTCTTTTGGACTAACGAATGATCCTGCAGCTTTTATGGACTTGATGAACCTAGTGTTCAAGCAATATTTGGATATGTTCGTCATCGTCTTTATAGATGATATTCTAGTCTACTCACGGAGCGAGGAGGAGCATGTAGATCATTTTAGAGTGGTGTTGCAGACTCTCAAGGATCGCCAGTTATTTGCCAAGTTTAGTAAGTGTGAGTTTTTTCTATAGTCAGTTGCTTTTTTAAGTCATTTAGTATCTAAGGAGGGTATTCGAGTGGATTCTCAGAAGATAGAGGCAGTAAAAAATTGGCCTAGACCCACTTGTTCGACAGACATTAGGAGCTTTTTGAGTTTGGCTGGTTACTATAGGAGGTTTGTTGAGGGGTTTTCATCCATAGCATCTCCATTGACTAGGTTGACTCAGAAAAAGGTTAAGTTCCAGTAGTCAGATGAATGCGAAAAGAACTTCCAAGAGTAGAAAACTAGGTTGACCACAACCCCGGTTTTGACTCTACCAGAGGGTTCAAATAGATTTGTAGTATATTGTGATGCGTCTAGAGATGGCTTAGGTTGTGTTATGATGCAACATGGTAAGGTCATCTCTTATGCCTCCAGACAACTTAAGATTCATGAGAAGAATCACCCGACTCATGATCTTGAGTTAGCAACAGTGATCTTTGCCTTGAAGATTTGGAGACACTACTTATATGGTGTCCATGTAGATGTGTTTACTGGCCATAAGAGTCTTCATTATGTGTTTACGCAGAAGGAGTTGAATCTTCATCAGAGAAGGTGGTTAGAGCTCCTTAAGGACTATGACATGAGTGTTCTTTACCATACGGGTAAGGACAAAGTAGTAGCTAATGCACTTAGTAGGCTGTCCATGGGTAGTGTGTCACAGTTTGAGGAAGGAAAGAAGGAATTAGCCAAGGGTGTCCACAGGCTTGCTCGGTTAGGAGTTTGCCTTATAGATTCGTCTGAGGGTGGTTTCATTGTTCAAAATGGGTCAGAGTCCTCATTGGTAATCGAGGTAAAGGAAAAGCAAGACAGTGATCCCATCTTAGTTCAACTGAAGGGTGTTGTCCAGCAGCATAGTGTAAAGGTTTTCTCCCAAGAGGGAGATGGTGTGCTTCATTATCACGGTCGGCTATGCGTTCCTATTATAGGTGACTTGAGGCAATAGGTTTTGACAGAGGCTCAGAGCTCCAGGTAATCCATCCATCTTGGTGCCACCAAGATGTACTGTGACTTACGGGAAGTCTATTGGCGGAATGGTATGAAGAGGGACATTGCTGATTTTGTGGCTGTGCCACCAGGTGGTATCAATCAGGAGATGGACATTCCTATTTTGAAGTGGGAGGTCATCAATATGGACTTCATTACAGGCTTACCTCATACTCACATGCAACATGATTCTATTTGGGTGATTGTAGATAGGGTGACTAAGTCGGCCCACTTCTTGGCTGTCAAGACTACCAATTAAGCGGAGGACTATGCCAGACTTTACATTCGAGATATAGTCAGGTTGCATGGAGTTACCTTATCCATCAACTACGATAGGGGTACTCATTTCAAATCTCAATTTTGGAGATTGTTTTAGAAGGGTCTTGCTACTCAGGTTAATCTTAGCACAACTTTTCACCAGCAAACAGATGGACAGGTAGAGCGTACCATTCAGACCTTAGAAGATATTGGGATGAGCACTTGCCACTTGTAGAGTTCACCTACAATAACAGTTTTTACTCTAGTATTCAGATGGCCCTGTATGAAGCACTTTATGGGCAGAGGTGTAGATCACCTATAGAATGGTTTGAGGAAGGTGAAGCAGCTTTGATAGGGCCAGGTTCAGTCCATGAGACCATGGAGAAATTTAAGCTCATTAGGGAGAGGTTGAAGGCGGCTCAGAGTCATCATAAATCTTATGAAGATGTGAGGAGAAGGGACCTAGAATTCGAGTTTGATGATTTGGTATTCCTGAAGGTATCATCCATGAAAGGCGTGATGAGGTTTGGTAAGAAGGGAAAGCTTAGTCCCCACTATGTAGGTCCTTATAGAATTTTGAAGAGAGCTGGCAAGGTGACTTATGAGTTAGAATTGCCCGCAGACTTAGCATCAGTGCACCCAGTCTTTCACATATCCTTGTTAAAGAAGCACATTGATGATCCGGCATTACTTGTGCCACTAAAATGCATGGGTGTGAAGGATTGTCTCTCTTATGAAGAGGTGCCAGTTCAGATTGTTGATCGTCAGGTTCGAAGGTTAATGAACAAAGAAGTTTCTAATGTGAAAGTCCATTGGAGGAACCAGGCCATTGAGGGAGCTACTTGGGAAGCAGAGGAAGCTATGATGACCAAGTACCTTCACCTCTTCCCTTCCGATTCATCTTTAACTTGAGGTAGTAGTTCCTCTCTAGTTTCTCAGCTTATTCTCATACGTATTTCAATTTCAGTATCATGTTCCATCAGCTATTCATGAATTTTAGCATTTTTTCATGTACTTAGAACTTATGTCAGCTAGAAATTTGCTTTTAGTGCTCAGTTGGTGGATTGCAACTCTTTCCCTACCCCTTCAACCCAGTTAGTCTTCATTCGAGGATGAATGATCCCAAGGGGGAGATATTGTAACACCCCAAACTTTTGAGCTAGGATTCCAATTGTTTTTCACGTGTAATTAGACCTGAACTCGGAAGATTTCATTATAACTAGGTGTTATGGTCAAGCACTATGTGTAGGAAGAGAATTGGATGTGAATTAAGGTTTTAAGGAACCCCTAGCACAAATTAAGTTGAAAGCTTCTCTATTGGCTAAGTTTTTGTATAACTTTCTAACTTGGGTCATATTTGAATGATTATTGCTCCTAGAATATAAAAAGTTAGGAGGCCTATGAGCCACCAAATTTAAGGTCGTCGAGTCTTCTTTTCAACTCCACTGATCATGCATTAATCCAAGTCCGGAGTAAAAGGTTATGATTAGTTGACCAAAAAGACGTCTGTCTAACTAGAAGTCCATCGAATTTTGGGAGTTAAAATTGAAGAGCCATTTTCCCAACCGTTTCTAGGACCAGAAACTCAAAAAATTCAAGGAGTTAAAAGGCTTAAGAAAAAGGTTCGTTTGTGGCCAAAACAGACCATTTTAGCGTCCGTTTTCTGACGCGTTTTCCTTTTCTAGACCAATACGGATTTTATTTGGTATTGCCTATAAATAGGACCCCTGGGGTATTTTAACTCTAATTTTTTTAGTAATTTTATTTAAACAAGTTAGTTTTCTCTCAAGTCAGTTTCAAGAAGAAAAAAGGAAGTTCTTCCCCAAGTTCAACCTAGGGCTTCCTTCTCCAAAGATTCAAAACTCCTTCACTAATTCAAGAATCATCTTCTACCAGGTATGTGGGTGTTTAATAAGGGTTTAGTTCACCCTTATTCCCAGAATTCTAGTCTCTCTTCAAATATTCATGGTTTTAAGAACTAGGGTTCCTACCCAATTATGTCAATCCTTCTAGAATTTAGTTCTTATGATTCTCACATGATTTATATCATGCTTTATATGCATTGTAATATGTTTTAATGATTTGCATAAGTTTTCACCATGACTTGAGAAATCAAGAAATTAGCCCTAAATTGTAGAATTTTTCTAAAGTATTATATTTTCTTCAAAATTCAACCTAGATTATTAGTATGAGTTTTAAAAGCAGAATTTAGCCAGTTTTAAGTCTACTACAACATTTCAGCAAAATAGAGATTTCAGACTAGCCTAGTCTTGACTCAGAAGATCAGGACTCCAGTTTTAAAATGAGTTTTTCGTATTCAGTTTGGGAGTAGTGTTTAGCACTGAGTTGGACCAGGGTTCAGCGTACCCTTAAAATCCCAGAACTTGCCACCATAGGTTATTTATCCCCTCAGTTGGGACTTAGAAATAGTGATCACATCAGTTATGCCTTTATACTCTCACAAGGTATATTGGGTCCTCTTGATGGGGTGAATACATCGGACTCCACATTTAGCTCACGTGGTTTATGTCAGTTAATAGACTCTCCCACAGTATTAGTTTCAGTAAAATGCATTAGGCCCTCAGTTATGTTTATTTCCAGCTTCAACTATGTTTTAGATTACTCCTGCATTTCAGCTCTTTTATGCATGATTATATATTTGGGCCTATGTACTACAGTTTAGTTCAGTTTACAGCTCTTTCGTATTTTAGCATATTTATATTTTAGTCAGCTTTGCATATCCCTCATGCTCAGTACATTCAACGTACTGATGCATACTCTTTATGCTGTATGCTATCATGATGCAAGTTAAAGCCCTCATATTTAGCCCCGCAAGTAGTCCGTACAGGTGCCAGTGCAGCAACAGCGACATGTGAGTCCTTATCATCCGAGGACATATTTTCATAATTTTTGAGTAAGCCAGTTGTTCTTGGTTTAGGTATTTAGAGTTAGCTGGGGGCTTGTCCCAATAGCTCATCAATATTAGAGGCTTTCAAACATAGAGTCAGACTTTAGCTTATGTAATTTACTTGATTCTCAGACAGACTATCATTTCAGATAATTTTTAGAATCATTATTCCTTTTAGTTATGATTTATTTGGTGTGCTCCTATTTACTTAGAAATATATTTAGTATGTTGGTGATATGCCAGATTCAGGGTTAGCTTGGGGTCACTTGTGACCTAGGTCCCATTTTATGTCTGGGGGCAAGTCTCGAGGCGTGATAGTTTGCCTAACTGAAGTATATTTAGTATGTGTCTTCACATACATACATTTTGTTAGTAACTTAATGAGCTCTTAAAATTTAGTTATATCATGTCGCATTTAATCTTGAAAATCGATTGAATTTTGAGATTCAACAGCTTGGTGCTTTTTTTAAAAAAAACTGAATACATATTCTTCCTAAAGGGGATAAGATAATTTGTCTACAAGGTAGATAGTATTTTGAATATATCTTGAATAGTTTCTAAGGTTACTTTCCTTAAAGCGTACGTCTTATCTTAAAAATGTGAGACCTTGGCAGCCTTGCTCTTCAATGTTTTATTGTGTAATTGAACTGCTACTAAGCATTATTGAGTAATTGAACTTGCTACTAAGCTTTATTGAGTAATTGAACTTCAAAATTTATTTTTTTGATGTATAAATTTCAGTTCAAAATCTGTACTTTGGTAGAACTATGGGGTGGGGCAAGAGGATATGAGTTTGTGGTAATACATCAAGTAAAAGCTTGGCATTGCATTTAAGTGTTGAAGTATGTTTTACACTTTACCTTGACATTTATGGTATGTTAAACTGCATCGCTTTTGTAGTGTTTTGCTCGTACTTAACATGCACTGGCAATTCTAGTGCAACTCCAATCAAAACTTTTAACTTCTGAACCTGTGAATTGAGATGGTAATATTTGGATAACTTCTGGATGTTAATAAATTGTGGAATGACTAAGAACCCATATAATTATTGGCTCTAAGTCTGAGAGCCTAGATGTTGGTTTCATGTTGTAAGATTCTCTCAGATACACGTTGAAGGAAACTTTATTGCCTTTCTCCTTTAATCTCATTGCCTATGTTTGACTAAAATTGATGTTTCAGCAGATACCAATTAAAATAGGTTCATAACTTATATTTATCAATTTTTGTAGGTGGAGATATTAATCAAGGAGATGATGAAAGCATTGATGAAAAAGGCTTTGAGGTTTGGTTGCAAGTTGTCAAAACTTTTGTAGGATTAGCTCTTTTGTTCACTGTACAGTTGAAACATACATGTGCCAACTGTGTATATTTTGCCTAGATATGGATTAGTTAGGACTGATATTTTGCACCTATGGCGGATGACACATTATGACTGGGCTATTATGTATATTTTGCTCTTATGGTACATGATATTATGTGACTGATCCTATATTTTGAGTTACGATCATTCAGTTTTATTTAGTAACTATCATCTTTCATGGTATATATAATTTTGTGATTTTAAATATTTATATTTACAGCCCAGCCTATTGAAACACAGATTAATTGTTCTAATAGGTAAAAGAGAACTGTTGTAATAGCTTTTTTCTAAAGCATAGGCTACCAATTGTTGGAACATATAAGAACTGTTACAATAGGTAAAATATAACCGTTGCTATAGCATTTTTTATCACTTTGCAAACCTGTTGCAATAACAATGATAACTATTATACTTGAGCTAAAAAAATCATTGCAACATACACAAAATAACTGTTGCAAAACTATAATAACCATTGCAATTCAGTTAATAGTTTTGTTGCAACATAGACAAGAGAACCATTACAAATCATTAATGGTAATGGTTTTAACCATGACAATTAATATATAAAATAGTCCTTATTGAGGGATGAATAAGCATTGCAACAGGTATACTATAAGCAATAGTTTTGGGAACTATTACAAGAACTATTGCCATTGATCTATGGTCACGTGAGCTGATCCGGCGGGCATAACTCTCATTGCCATAGTATGACTGCGATGGTTTTATGGCCTACAACAATGATTTTCTGGCTATTGTAGTAGGACCATTTTCAAATAGTGTGAAGAGTGTGTTTGGACTTATATTTCGAATTGTGTAGTTATTAAGTGAGCAATGGGAGGACATGTCCTTAGTTTTTGACTAAGATGTAGTAATAGTTGTGTAAATTTTGTGGAAGTAAGTAGAGATAGGATTATTGGTTAAGATGGATTAGAGTATGCTTGAACTTAGGTAAAAAGTTATGATGACATGTCATTTTGTTAGTAAAGAACAAGTATAGGTGGTGAATGGGTGGATAAAAAAATTTATGTCAGATGTTAGTAGACTAATGATAGGAGACCAGATTGTTAAGGGTTAGAGGGAGTGGATAGATACGTCAATAAGAGCATAAGTTATAGAATGATAGCCTTTTAGGTAGGAGAAAGATAAGAAGCACCTCAAAAAGGAATCTTAGAAAGAAATTTTTTGTCTATAACATAGTCTATCAGTAAGATTTTAGCATTCATCTGTATAGTGATACCCCAACCATATAGAATAATGTGGTTATATCTCAGTTTAGAGAATAGTGCCACAGACTTAGAGTGTCGAATTTTGAACTAAGGGGGAGATGATAGAATGAATGACCAAGATTGGTCTTAAGATTCAGATAGTCATGAGTTCCAAGAAGAAGGGCCATGATGAGAGAATGATCTATTCTTTTTCTAGCGTGTCCATTGCACTTCAATCAAGATGATACTTAACTCTTATCGTGCGTATCTATTCCATGACTATCTCTAAGGTCCAAATACTCTATTAGAGCCATGTCCATACCCAGTTCCTAAAATTAGAAGCAAGTTCTTCAAATAATTCTAGTCTTACTCTATAAATCTATGAATTCTAGCCTTATATTATACACCTCATGATATATGAACTCATGTTCCATGTCCTATGGCTTCAGATTGAAAGAGACTTATGTCCAAGTCCATGTGATTATGTAGTCCTTCACGTCTATGTGCCCTTTGATTCTATGATCCATGTTTACGTCAGGTTCATGATAGTCTTTTGCATTCATAGCCCATGCTTATGCTTTCTTTGTGAGTTTCATGAATCTCTTTTCCTAGATACACTCTTTATGTTGATAAGTATTAGTTTAATATAGACAAGAAGAATCATATCTTGTTCAGCTTCTGTGTTTACATCCTAGCCTTGACCATCATTTGCGGATGAATGATCCCTAGGGGGAGATACTGTAACACCCTAAAAAAATTTCTCGCATTTATGTCTCTTATTAAGCTTTATTAAGCTTGAATTGTTGAGTCGTATGACCCTTAAATCACTTATATACTATTTAGAATAATAACTAAGGACTAAATAGAAGTTCTGGGTACGTAAAATGGCTAGTGCATCACGGAGGAGGGTCCCCATATTGGGGCCTGCCTGGACCTAAGAGATAACTTTAAAACATTTGCAAAATGGTCCTCTGATGCTATAAGAGGCGCACTGCACCTCTAAGTTGCACTATAGGCACCGTGGTGGACCAATTAGGAGGCGCTATTAGAGCTGCACCGTGCCTAGGCCATTTCTAAATGGGAATTTTTTGACTTCTCATCTAATTAAGGGTAATTATGTCCATTACACCCCTATAAACCCCATAGATTGAATAATAATCCCTCATAAGTATCTACACTTATAGTAATTCACCATAGAAGTTCTCTCAACTCCCTCCCCAAAGCTCTCAAGTCCGAAGACTCTCCAAGAAAATTCTAGGTCTCTCCAAGAACGTTCTCTTCATAGATTATCTCTGTGTCATGTATGTAAGGCTAATCATTCATGTGAGAACCCTGTTCCTCCCTACAACCATGTCTTAAGTCTTAGTAATATTCTCAAAAGTAAAGCTAGGGTTTCATGATAGACTATATGACCTAGCTTTTATGTTCTTTGACATTGATTCTCATGATTCTATCAATGTTCCTCTATATGTGCTTATAAATTGGTGAACCTTATGAAAGCGACAAGAAATCTCATGAATTATTTATAACCTATGATCCTGCTGAACCTTGTGTTGTCTACTAATCTAATAACTCTATGTATCTCATGAAGCCTGTGAAATCAATACTCTTAAAATTCCGATAAATCATATGAAATCTTGAAGTGTTACCCTTTATGATAATGTAACGTCTATGGTCTATAAGATAAAATCCATTAATTATGCTTTAAACATGATAATCCTATGTTCCAAAGTATGCTTGATATGATAACATTAACTTCCAAATCATAATAACTATGTTAAGACAATAATGAATGTTCCGAAAAGCTTACTCTCCATACAGATAAGAAGAATCTATAAAATTTATAAAGTAATAGCATGACGGATGATAAATGGACCACCAATGAAATTCCTCTTCAAGAATATCAAAGAAGATAGTTATGTAATGAATCATGTATGAAAGGTTAAAAAACAAGATGAACTATGACTATATATGATCCGAAAGAAGCTAACATAATATAATGATCCTAAATTTACTAACCTACATGTAATGAATAAAAAGCCCTCCATATTAATTTATATAGGGGTCAGGGTACTCAAGAATATCCGTCCCTCGCTGACATAGGATCAAGGTTCTCAACAAATAGAGTCCCTTATATCTTTTACAACAAGGATACTCGATTAGAGCCCCGCAGTTAATTCAGAACTAGGGTGCTTAAAGGAAAGCCCCCTTGTTAATTTGGGGAAAGGGAGCTCATACATAAAGAGTTAAACATAAAATGTTGTGACGGTTAAGCCATTCACTTTCATATTGATTGAAGAAAATATGAATGTACGTAATGTTCTTTAGGCAGGTTTCCAGTTTGAGTTACTTTCATATCCAGCTTACATCTATTGTAATGTATTACTTCAGATGTATTATGTTGTATTCTGCCCTACCTTTTTACATACACACTCTATGTACTGATTCTATTTGGTGTTGCATCTTTGTATGACGCAGACTTAGGCACACATGTTTGTGATCTAACACATCCTTATGATCGTCAGAGTTCAGCTTTTTTGTGAGCCTATCTTCTTTTTGGAGGTTTAGTTAGACTTGATAGTTTTTTTATTTTTAAGGTATGCAAGGGGCTTTGTCCTGGTAAATTGTGTTACTCAGAGTCAGGGGGTTCATAGACTACAGATGTTAGAGTCATGTTTTTTAGATGTCGACCTACGTGTCACTACTTCTATGAAACATTAAATTTTCTTATTATTAAATTAATTAAAGATGTTTTATCTTTTTCAAGATGCACCAGCAGTTATTTGCTGGCAACTATGGAAGTGGAGAAGCTTTTTAGTGTATGGGGGAAAGACGAATAGAAGAAGAGTCATATATAAGATTAACTGGAACCTACACATGATTGCTGCATAATAGTTTCCCTAGATGCAGAATCTTCTTAAAGACTGGACTCTTTTGGTATAATATTTATAAGGGTAATAGCCTAGGGTAAACTATAAATCCATTAAGTGGGAATTTCCCCAAGAAGGATGGTTTAAATGCAATAGTGATGGTGCTTCAAGGGGAAACCCAGGAAACAGTTCTATGGCATTTTGTGTTAGAAACCACAATGGTGATGTCAAGGTTACTAAGGCCAGATGGATCCCAGACACCACCTCACTTATTGAAGAAGCTATGGCCATGGAGGATGGCATAGATCACTGTGTCTAGCACAACCTACTCCCAGTTATTCTTGAAACTGATTGCTATATCTTAAGAATATTATTGAAGGGGAATGGCCAATCCCATGGAACATTAGACTAGAGGTTAAAATGATTAAAAAATGAAAATCTAGAGGAGAACCCATAGCTACTCATGTTATGAGGGAAGGGAACCGGCTGGTAGATTCTTTAACTAACTTTGTTTTAGACTTTGCAGGTACACAAAATAATCATCAATTCAACAACTTTCAAGAACTCCCAGTGGAAGCAAGAAGAATCACAAATGCAGACAAAAGTCAAATGCCTAATCTAAGGATTCATATCATAAAAAGAGCTATTTAACTAGAATAATCACCAAGCATCAATAGGATACTCAGGAGGCCAACTATCAAGCCTCACACAAAGACAAGCAGAACACATAAAAACTCACAGAGTCACTTCTTCTTTAAAAAAAAAGGATTCCAACAATTCTAGTCAATCTCTACGACTGCTACAGATCCTCTATTTAGGGTATACTAGGTCAATTGCCTACTGAACTCTCCCAAAGTGTGGTATTAATTTCCTCAGAGATTTATTCACTTAGGGGGGGACCATATAATATCTACCTAGCATATTCATATACCAAGTAGTTTTGACTCCAAAAACCCAAGAAGTTAAAAGCCATACCTCATTCAAACATCCTATCACTGAAAGCAGAGCTTCAAATATCTTTGTTTGGTATTGGAATCCATGGAACCTGGTGAGAGCTTAAGGCTGCCTGAGTGGATTTGACCAGCTCTTTCATTTCGAGCAACAAGATGTGTCAATGTTTGGGTTTATTTCTTCTATCATTTTTTTAGGAAAGGCTACTAGCACATAGATCTCACCTGGTGTTTTACTGATTGGACTTGGAGAATCCAGTTGCCAGAGAAGATGAACAGATGCCATGTATTTCCCTCTTATCTCCCTCTAAACTTTCTGTTTTATTTTTCTCTTTCACTTTCCTTTTCTAGAATATTTGGATAGCTTTTGTTATTTTTATTTAGTCTTTTTTTTCCTGGGCCGGGTTTGACTTATGGACTTGGACCCTTTTTTTATGTTTGCTTTATTTTGTTCTATTAATAAATCTCAGGTCATTTGGCCTTTTAATTAAATAAAATATGTTTATCTTAAAAGATGTGTTATGACTTACTTATGTCTTCCACAATATACTAGTTAAATGCTCATGATGTATACTAAATGGTATGCTTGGACTAGAGATGGAATCAAGTACCAATTATGTCCATGGTGTAGACTTTGGTAATGACAATTAGATTAGGGTCTCCTAGGTTTGTTGGTGCTCCAGAGAAGGATGCATATGGATTTCTGGGGAGTTGTGAGGAAAGGTTGCATAACCTCAAGTTCCTCAGGTTAGTTGAGTCACATAGGTTTGACTACACCATGTTTCAGTTTGTTAAACCAGCCAAGTAGTGGTGGAGAGTTTATATTGAGTTTTGACTAGCTGGGTCACCTTTCATGATTTGGGCTTAATTCTCTGACGCTTTCTTGGGGAAGTATGTGCCACTAATATGAGGGAGACACTGAGGGATGAGTTCATGGATCTACATTAGTGTTTTATGTCTATTTCTGAGTATGAAACAAAGTTCTATGAGTTTGATAGGCATGCTTTCATGGTTTTTCCCACCAAGCACAAGAGAGTACTGAGATTTGTTAGGGGGTTGATTGTACCCCTCCGCCTAGTTATAGAGTATTTGCTAGCTGCTGGGGGTATTTTCCTATAGTTGGTTGTGTAACAACCCTTCCAGTTATTATAGGGTAGTTAGGGTAATAGTACCTGGTCAGAGTCCCCATAGTAAGTTGAGCTAGTAAAAACTCAAAGGTGGGGTGTTTTATAACTAAAAAATCTTGTATAATCGTGATGAATGGTGTTTTGTTTTATTGTTTTATGTTCCATTAGGGGTGATCTAGTAATTGTATACCTCCATAGGTAATAAAGACACTACGAGTAAGTTTGTAGCATGTTTTTATAGTTGCTACCATATTAGGTTTAATTCGTTATGTCTTAGAATAAAAATTTTGTAGTGAAATGGGAATTTTGTTAAGTTTTCTTGACCTACTGGTTTAAGGCACCACTGCAGTGGTGGAACTTATGCTTCAGCAAGTTTGCTGTAGCAGTCAGAGTGCCGCCATTTTGAGATTATGAGAATTATTAGGACTTTCCATTACAGGCCTTTATTCACCATAGATGGTTTGCTATAGTAAAGAAATGTCCACTATAGTGAATTACATAAAGCAGATGAGCAATTTAAGTCAATTATTTTGAGTTTCATCTCATAAACTCTAAGAAATTATTCTACAACTCTAGAAAGGCAATTTTCCCAAGGCTAGAGCTATTTTCTTTCTGAGGTATATTTATTCCGTCAATCTCTTCATCTAGTAATCCCCTAACATCGTAGAATTGTTACGGATAATTGTAATGGTGGAATTATGGTTACAACTCTAGGTTCATGAAAAGTGTGGAAAAACCTATGGGTAGATGTAATAATCATTTACAATGCCTCTAAGGTGTAAATCAACACTTCCTAGCATGAAATTATTGTTCTGAATATGAATTGTGGTTATGGAAACCTTGAGTTCAATAAAAATGGATCTTTATCATAAATCTGCTTTAAAAGGGATGAATAGAGTAGAAACCTCAAGAATTAAGGCAATGCAAATATCGGGGAGTTAGATTGTGATTAATTAACCCTTGGGTTATGTTTTAGACCTTGAAGAGGTAGAATTAAGTGGATTTGAATTCCCCAATATTATATTTGAAGAGTAGATGATTGAACACTATTACATTTTTCTTATTTTAGACTTTAAGAATTTTGAGGCACTAAGAAAAAGAAAGGCTCACGTGAATTAGCTTGTTGATCAAGTTCTTTAGTTGACGTAGGTATGGTTTATGTGGAGTTAGACATTAATTAGTAACTTGTATGTGTTATAAATTGATAAAGCATGTTTGATTGGCTTTAGGACATTGTCAGAGATCAATATTTATTGTCTTGATACTGCTTGTATAAATAAGATGTTTAATTGTTGAAGTCTATCTTTAAATGAGTTGTGATTGTGATGTACACTTGTGATATTCATTGTGTACCTGCCTTTATTATCTTGTAAGATAACTAAAATGAGAACATACTACGATATGTTAAGAGGAATAAAGAAGGTACACACCATTATTCTAAGATTAGTGGCTCAATTTCGAAGTGAGCTTACGAACAAGCAATTATATGAGTGACTCTAGTCTGACAGGTTCTTACAAATGAACACTTGTATGATTGGTACATAGACTCTAGGTTGTCCCTAGCAGGTCATGACTAGTTGGAAAAAATAAGACTCTTTAGCATGTGTATACAAATGTGTGTATGGAAGGTGGTTTTATCAAGTTTGGTGTACCTATACATATATCTATATTTATGTACTTATGTAGGTGTGCACGCATTCATACATACATACATACATATGGATGGTGGTACAATCTGGAGTAGATGTACAAATTTTTGAATTAAAAGAAAGGATCGTACCCCACTTATTATGGGTTTCAGCTTTGAAGAGGAAATGGTACCACTTTACTACGGGTTTCAAATTTCTGAAGGATTGTATCATTTTTACTGCTAATTTCTAGCTTGGGAAGAATTGTGCAAATTTTCTATTTTAAAAAGAGAAATTGTACAACTTTTATAATCAGTTTGAGGGGCATTCCTGGACCTTCTCTTAAGTTTACCTTTCTGCATATGTTGATGAGCCTACGGATGGCCTGCGAAATGATTCGAGGATCCTACAAGCGACCCGTGAAACAATTTTAAGGGTTTTACCTCCTGCATATGTTAATGAGCCTAGGACAGCCTCTGAGATGATTTGTCGGGCATAAAGGAGGCTCACACGATGATTTAGGGTTCTTACTTTTTTGTTAATGAGCCTATGGGTGGCCCGCGAGATGATTCAGGGTTTTACCTTTTTGCATGGCCACATACTTCACTGCATTATCTCATACTACACGACAACTCTCTGTTTTCCCTTATATTGTGTGTATTATTAGTAATATTTTCTCTTTATTCTCTGTAAGACTAGATTTCTAGATCTCTTTTACCATTTTGATATTTGAGGTTAGTTTTTCAGTGTGTTAATCCGTACCAAGTTATTTATATTATATATATTATTCTCCTAAGATTGGTAGACCTACGATGCCTACTTAGTACCCTTTGTTTTGGTACTCATACTACACTTCTGCATTTTTTTATGATGCAATAACTAGTATGAGTCATCTCTGCTGATTCACTACCCATTTGTAGGAGCTGTTATTGTTCTGATTATGGTGAGATCTCGGCTTCGGGATAATTACTGCTTTCCTTCTTGGACTTACTGTCTTTATTTTAAATTTTGATAGACAATTGTATTATGTATAGCCATATTTCTGTACTTTAGAGGCTTTTGTACTGGTAACACCAGGTCCGGGGTTAGTATCTTGTATGTATACTTCCTTTCATGGTTTTTAGGGTCCGTTTGGTATATTTTGTACCGTTATGTATATATATATATGCCTGTGGCCTGTTATATTTATTATTCTACTTCCGCGTTGTTTAACTTCACCATTATTTCCATTTTATATTTGTGTTTTGGCTTGCCTACTGGGAGTTCTAGTAGGCATCATCATGACCCAATTTTTGATCGTGGAAGGCAGGTATCATCGGCCGACCAAGATTAGTTCATGCCACACCACAAAAAAATCAACAAAACAACAAAAAATATCATATAATGATTCACATTATCACTTTAGTCCATTCATTTGCACATTCTCAACAAGTCTCAAGGTTTCTTATTATCTTCCTTTGTTAAATTAGATCCTAGCAATTAATGCTACATATACGGTTCGTTTTACAATAAGTTCAACAATCACAACAATTACAACTGATAAGCCCGAATTACACCTCATAAATGAGATATAAAGCAGTCGTTGTCAAATATAGAACCCAAGTGTGAGTTGGAATCAAATCCATAGAGAATATGGAAGAACATTGTCACTAGCATAATTTTGACTGGTATTCATTCTTTAGATGGGGGGGGGGGTTTGCATAAAAAGTAAATAATTGTTGCAAGTTTAATTACTGATTGTAGTCAAATTATGAGAAGTAACTAGGACTATGTTCCCTGTGATTTTATAACTTTGTAGGTATACGTAACTAGTAATCTATCATGGTGATATGTATGCAAAACTAATGATACGTTACAGTCAACTAAGGTCTGGTTGGCCCGCTCGGAATAATTTTACTTAATCTTCGGTCGGTCTCACAAATGTCGAATTACTAAACTTCGTTAATTGTCCCAGATTGATTATCTCTTATAGGTCTTAAATCATCAGATGAGGGTTAATAGACTCAAATCTCGGTTGTTAATCTCTTTGCCTAATCTATTACCTCCTTGGTATGGCAAGTAAAGGTTAATGGTGAGTTCTAATATTTTCAACCGTTAGAAAGAAGTTGAAGTGAAGACAAAAATAATACATGCAAGATCCTTATTCAAGAATCACTAATTATTTATACGTTTATTAATTCATCATGGTTTCCACAACACTAGTTATGGCATTTAGTTATTGATGCTTGAAAGAATCATAGAATAATACATAATAAAAGACTTGATTAACACAGATAAATAATAAAGGAGAAGAAATGAATAAATCAAAACATCCAGCCTGCACGACGGCTCCTAGCTCGTCCGATGTTCCAAGTTAAAAGTTATGTAAAATTATTCTTATGGACTATTTATAGATGAAAAAAAATCTCAAATAAAATAACTGTGTCGAAAAATAAATTGAGAAATCAAGACCCAATTGAATTGGAGACGTGCCGCATCAATTGTTGCCGCCTTGACTTTGGTGGAGTAGTCTTCACCCTCTGCCACGTGTGCGGGTTTCAATTGATATTGCAATTTACAATTGTGTAAGTTTGCTGCACTTATTCATATGGATATAATTAATTTCATTCATTAAGTTGTCTGCTTGATTTTCTAATATGATTTCTCGCTTTTAATTCTTTTATAAAAAAATCATTATCTTCATGTTGCTTTAATCCTACACATAAAATACCGAACATAAGAATGTTTTATAAAATTAATTTTGAAAAATGATAATAAATAGACTATATGTGAAGCAAATAATGATTAAATATGTGTATTTTTGATCTCACATCATCACTCCACACGTAGACTCTTGTCCATCCTCGAGAAAGTATTAAAGCTCATCTCCATTAATCAAACAAGGAATACCACCACTTTGTTTGATACAAGCAATTAGGCCATGTAACAAATCACAACATCCAGTACAATTCATGATTATTATGCAAGATATATAACTAAAAAACACCTAACCTCCTAACCTCAAAGACGGACTCTAACTCATCAAATTAAGTTTTCTCACCTATTCCATCAAAGAAATCTAATAAAATCACTGATAATGTCCAAAATAACTCTCTGGTTAAGGAGTTGGCTACGGTCGTCACAAAGCAATTACCCAACAAGAGTCGGGGTCAAATCCATGAGGATTGGAGTAGAGATTTACCAAGATTCATAAATTAATTCACAAGAGCGTGCATGTTGTATAAGCAAGTAAAAGTAAATAGGGGAAAAGTATAAACAAGTAATTGACCTAATATGCAAGACAACGAGTAACACAATTGTAAACTATCAAGGATGGAGAGACCAGGGATGTGCTTCTGATGAGGTCATATACTAAAATTTGGATTAACTACTTTATTTATTCTCAATTAGAGTATGGGAAACCTTGGTTAAAGGTACATTCAATTGTTTCTAAACCAATGAAACATGTATAAGCCTTGGATTCTTTCAAAACCCAAGCCTTAGAAACAATACAATTAAATAGCTTAAGTGGGTTGATGTATTTCTAGCCTCACCCTTAGATGAGAAATTCTTAAGTTGAGCTATTTCTAACCTCAATTATTGATAGAATTCCAAAATTCTTACTCAAGCAAGAACAAAATTAGAAAGCTAAATTAATATTTATAGCCATTAATTATTTAATTAAAACTTGAAGGATCAACTAGATCCACACATAATTATCAATTATAAGCACAAAAAATTAATATCCAACTCCAATTTCAAACACCCATCACTGAACACAACCCTAGAAAGTAATTTAGCTACTCATAGTGAAGGAAAAAGAAAATATTCCAAGTGGGTAATCATCCATTCCATTCATATTCTTAACTATCTTCAATTCCAAGCTTAGAGTTGTTAGTAATGGAGTTTTCTTCACACGTTTTAAGGAAGAAGAAGATCTAGAAAGTACAACAAAGAGTACTCTATGAACAATATTCCAATTGGGGAAAAACTGAGTGTAAAATCCCTGCATAGATCCCAAAAAGGGTCTTGAAAGCTTTCTAATTATGCAATAGTTTTTCTGGATCATTTTTTCCTTCGGGTCACTTGCCACTCCACCTGCACTAGAACCTGTGGCTACCCTTGATTACTTGCGGCACACAGGTGCCATGTCTTTTAGACAGTGTGAAACTCTTCGCCTGTGGGTCCATATGCGTAGGCACCTACAACTGCCCTTGATGAGTTGTTTCACGCAGGTGCCTAAGTTTCTAGGCAAAATTCCATGATCTTTATGCATTGGAACTTGTGACACGCAGGTGCCCTCTTGCGACATGCAAGTTCCTTCACACATTCCTAGTAGAAGTATGTTCTCTCGATCATCTCTTAACTTAGCTTCCTTTTAGAGTCCATTTGGGTTCAAATCCCTTCTATTTTCATTGCTCAAGAATGCTTGCATATAAGAGAGTAGAAGCATAAAATCCTTCTAAATAACATCAAATTAAGGCAATAACTAATGTTTAATAGCTAAATAAGTTGGTAGATTACCAATTTATCAAACCCTCAAACTTGAACTATTGCTTGTCCTCAAGAAAAGCACTTATAAAGCCACAGATTGACTCAACTTCCCAAGACACATGTAATGACTCTCTAGGTAATTTTCTTGATTTTCATGCTTTTTTTTTGCGTTTCAAAGCTTTTGCACATCGGCTACAGGTCATTTATGACTTGCTAGGACTAACAGTTTGATTCGCAAGCAGTTCGTTTATATTTTAAGCCTTTTTCCCTTTTTTGTAACTCTTAAGGTTGGTAGAGTTGACTTTTGTTTGGAAATTTTGTCAGTGTTGTTAGCTTAAGAATGTCTACTTTCGGCTAGAGGGACCTTTGGTTTGGGTCTCGAGGATTCTTGACTTGTTTTAGGCTATTCGGTTCCATTTTGGTAAAAGTTAATTTTTGGGTGTGGGACACACTTTTTGTTGAAATTGTCATGCCCCAAACCTGATGCCAAAACATAGGCTCGAGCCGACCTTGCTGAACCATTTGCCCATAGCGCATGGCAGCCACACGCAATCACGAAAATAAACAAGTGTATCTCGACTTTAAAATAAGCCATCGGCCGGCGAGGCCCCTATCAATGGCTCTACAAAGAAAATAGCTATTCCCAACGGTTTATATAAAACAATAAGCAAATAGCATACAAGTCATGTTTGGGCGGTCGAGGCCACCATGAAATCTAGAAAAACATAAATGCTATTCAATATAATCTAGGACAACAACTGCTAAATCATCAACAATTACAACAAGGACCAACTGGCCAACAATGGAGCTATACAACCCAACAAACTAATCTGCAAGCCTCTACAAATACGATACTTAGCGGTACAAGGCCTAAACCTACCCATAAGATATAAAAAGTAAAATAGGCAAACCATTAAGACACTGGCGACCCCTGGAAGAAAAGTAGTCCACCAATCCACTAAAAACTCAGCTATGCTACTCAGCAGGTCTGTCTGTTCATTGCTCGGGAACTCCAGCCATGAATGCAGCGCCCCAGGCTCGGGGCATCAATACAAAATAATGTACCAAATATGTAAAGTAAATAACTGAAAGTGATATTATAAATGTTGTAAGTAATCAGATAAGGAGTCAAAAGATAACCTAGGTGTACTTACCTACTCCTGAATCTATAAATAGCTGAGATTGATGTTATAAGTACGGTAAATACCCAAGTAAGAAATTGGAGGTTATTCAGAATGTACATACCTGTCCTTGACTTAAACCTTACAAACCATAACTAACTGAGCAGCCCACTTCTCGTATTGACCTAACTAATATCATCAAATAATGAAGCACTCAGTAATAATAAAACTACTCCTGACACAAATCATTCAGTAATAATCGCACTCGGGGAAAAAGATCAATAGTCATTATAAAACAACCTAACTACTCCTGACACAAATCATTCAGTAATAATCAAACAATAACCTAACTGGCCCCCATAAGCATGACAGGTACAAACAGTAAACAAGACCACCTACCCGGACCCCTATAAGCAAGAAAGGTGCCAATTCAGTCTATATACCCCTATCGGCAGTCCCCTAACCCCGTAGGCAGTCATTAGATCTCAATATCCCCTCATGCACTTTACACATAGCCCCAAAGGCCATCGTTATGCCCAGTAGACCATTAGGCACGTTGCATTTCATAATCGCCTTTTTAGGCATTTTTTATATAGCCCCGAAAGCAATCACTATCTTCTTATAGCCACATAGGCTTCCTATAGCCCTCTTATACATTGATATACCCTCATAGACATCTCATATCCCTCTTAGGCATCAATATAGCCTCGTAGGGATCAACATACAGCCTTCTTAAGCAATCGAGTAGCCCATAAGTGAACATGCCTTAATATAACCATGTAGGTAACCATAATAGCCCAATTGGCTTTATATTAGCCCCAAAGGCAACTTATTGGCACATAAGCCTCAATATAACACCTTTAGGCACTCATAATAGCCCGTGAATGAACATGCTTCATTATAGCCATGTAGGAAACTCTTTGACCCGTAGGCCTCAATTTAGCTTAATAAACCCTTAGGCTACATATATATAGCCCCTAAGGCACCTATCATCTCTCTATAACTAACTATAATAGCCCCGAGGGAAACAAAAAATAATCAAATGGCCCAATGACAAGTAATATAGTTATAAGTGACCTACACGAATAATCTCTAAGTCATACCTAAGCTTGGGGTCACTATTAATAGAATACGAATCCCCCATGAGGGATGACTAAATCAATACAAGTAGCCAACCAAGTCACATAAGGCTAAGAATAATTCTTATACAACAACTAGCTTTCCTTGTTCTATTAGCTTTAAGAAGACTTGTCGAAATAAGGGACTAGTAGCACACTTTTCATATCGACTTCTAGCGGGATAGCACTAATTAAGAAGTTTTATGAATGACTCTATGGTGGAACACTAGACTCAAAGTCTATAGAAGTTATAATCAATAATATTTCTTATATGTTGAGCATCGTCTACGCCTCAAATATCATTCTCGACTAAACCCAACGAACTATATGATAACAGTTCAACTTAGACAAATACCTTCCCCTAAGGGTCACATATATACATGTAACACCTCGTACGCGTATTCAACTACCTAAGTTAAAATCCCAGAAAAAAATTCCAAGTTTCCAGGGATGACGGCACCAATGATAACTCGTCCTTCTGGACTACGATTTGTCATGTGCACTCGATGTCCAACTTCCAGAGAATCCCTCAAAGTGTCCCAGAAAAGACGGGTTGAAGGACGGTCCGTCCTTCTGAACGACGGACTGTCGTTCCCAACCATAGTCCCTGAATTCAGCGGACCAGATTTTCCTTAAGGCAAACTACGAGTCAACAAGACGATCCATCATTTTAGAGATCAAATCATCGTTGGACTCGTGGAGTGCATTTCCAGTAGCTCAATTTTTGAGTCAAAGAATTACAGATCCCTTTGACGGTCCGTCCTTCTGGACGACGGAACTTCGTCCTAAGCCGTGGTCACAGACTTTGGAAATTTCCAGCTTTTTCTTAAGCTTAATTTCAGGGGTATTTTAGTCTTTTCCCACCCTATTATGGATTAAGTGAGGTCATTTTGACTACTTTTAGAAGGATTTTCACCCATATTATCCTAAGTCTACCTTAAGCTCCTCATTCCTCACTCAAAATAGAAAGTTTTTCCTCTCAAGCTCAAGGTTCAAGCTCCAAGTCAAGTCTCCTTATTCTTTTCCAATCAAGTGGGTAATCTTCCACGAAGGTATGTGGGTCTTTAGCAATGAGTTTCTTCTACCCTTGTGCCAAAAATCCCCAAGTCTTATTTTAAAATCACGAAGATATGAAATTAGGGTTTTAAACCAAAATTTGGGAAAAGTTTATGAAATCAGTTCCTATGTATAAATTCATGGTTTTTTATTGATTACTCATGATTTGATTATGATTTCCTTTTTCGCTTTGAAAGCCCAAGCATGAAAGTTGATTTCTAGCATGATTCCATGAATTTACATGTTTTCAAGAGAAATATAGCATGATTAGATATCATGGCATTTGCGAACTTATGCAATTGCATGTATGATTCTTCAAGCACGAAATTGGAACGAAAAGCATATTTTGAACTATGGCTAATCTAAGCCTTCATATTATGACTTTGAATTGCATAGCATCTGATATGTCTTTTGCTTTTCAAAATAGCTTTGGCATTATATAAGTCATTTGTTTTACTTAGTTTTGGCATTAGATATGTCATTGGGTTTTAAACAGTTTTGACATTAGATATGTCACCAGTTTATGAACTAGCTTTGACTTCAGATATGTCATTGGTTATGAATCACCTTTGGTATCAGATATGTCATTGGCATTATATGATCTATATGTATGTTTTGTGAGTATTATTAGCACCGAGTTGGATGGGTGAGAGTACCCCATATGTCCCAGAACTACGTTGCCCCAGTAGGTTCTAAGTCCTGTGCTGGGCATCAGTTTCAGGTGATCACATTATAGTCATGCCTTTGTACCCCTGGCAAGGTATATTAGGTCCTATCAATGAGGCATATACATCGAATTCCATGTAGCTCACATGGTCTATGTCGGTTATAGAACCTCCCACAGAAATAGTTTATGATTTACGTTGCATTTGACTCTTATGCAGTTTTTAGACTTATTACTTATGTTTGTGTTACCACTTATGATATATTAAGAGTCATTGCATTAAGTTATCTTTAAAAGCATGTTTTAATCATGTTCATGCATTGCTCACATACTTAGTACATTCTATAGTACTAACGCATATTGCATTGCATCCTTTGATGATACAGATTTAGGTGTCCCTTCACAGCTTCGTGGCTAGAGTTCCTGGCCACTCACGCCCAGCTTTGGTGAGTCCTCATAATGTGAGTACTAGTTATGCTTTTTCTTATGTCAGCTTTTGTTCTATACTCTGAGTTAGCTAGGGTCTTGTCCTAGCAACTCTTTATGTTATGACTAGAGGCTTTCAGTCATAGTTTGTATTCAAATTCCCTTTTTGGATAGTGTATGTTATGGAGCCCTTAGACCCTTTATTGATGTTTCCTTGATGGGATTTACGTATTATGCTTCCGCTTATCTTTTGTTATTCTTGAGAATTCTATGACCAAGGGTTAGCTTGGGATTCTTGTGGTCCCAAGTCTCGTGTTACGTCTAGGAGGTAACCTCGGGGTGTGACAAACTTGGTATCAGAGCCTCAGGTTCAAGGGTCCTATGATGTCTAAAAGCCGTATCGAGTAGAGTTTTTTTCATATGTGTGAAGCGCACCACACATATGAGAGGGAAGCTATGAGATATCTTAGAAAAACTTCACTTCTTTCATGATCACATCGTGCGATAGAGCTTAAGTCTAATATTCTTCTAATCTTTATCTTATGCATTTCAGATTATGCCTCCTCGATGTGCTATACCTCCCCGAGCCGCTTGAAAAGTTGCTCCTCAAGTTTCGGTTCCCGATGTCACGAATGATGAGTTTAGGAATGCTATTCACTTTTTAGCTCAGACTTTGGCAAATCAACAGGCTCCTGCCCCCGCTCATCCTCAAGGTGGGGTAGAGGCCCGAGTTTGTGACTTTATCCGTATGAACCCGCCGGAGTTTTAGAGTTCAAAAGTGAGTGAGGATCCACTTAACTTTATTGATGAAGTGAAGAAGATCTTTGAGGTTATGCAAGTAGCGGGTGTTGCTTGTGTTGAGCTGGCATCCTACCAACTCAAGGATGTGGCTCATATTTGGTTCATGCAATGGAAGGAGGCTAGGGTGAGGGATGCGATCCCCATGACTTGGGAGTGTTTTGAGAGAGCCTTTCTTGATAGGTTCTTTCCCCGTGAGTTGAGGCAAGCAAAAGTGGATGAATTTGTAAATTTGATACAAGGTTCAAAGTCAGTGCAAGAGTATAGTTTGAAGCTCACTCAATAGTCTAGGTATGCTGCATCCATGATAGAAGACCCGCATGATCAGATGAGCAAGTTCATCTATGGTGTTTCTGATATAGTGAAGAAGGAGTGTAGGTCTGCCTTGTTGTTGAGTGACATGAATATCTCTCATCTCATGACTCATGCCCATCAAATCGAGGGTGATAAACTTAAGGAGATGGCTAGAGAGAACAAGAGGGGTAGATCCGAGGGATCATGTTTTGGTCATCACAGGTCCGGAAGTGGACATCTCTCTTCTTTCCAGAAGAAGTCATCAGGTCCTGTTCACTCTTCTGCTAGTGTTCCTTCTCAGGTCTTCAGGCCCCACCATGATCAATCCAGTAGATGTGCAAGCTCTTATTCTTATGGTGGTGGTGCAAAGGGGTCTTCCTTACCCGCTTATGCCAGGTGTGGGAATAATCATCCCGTCAAGTGTTTAGCCGGTAGAGAGTGTTGCTTTGATTGTGGTTAGCCTGGGCATTGTATCAAGGATTGTCCTTCAGCTAGAAAGGGACATGGAGGTAGGACTCAGTCTATCCTAGCAGCGTCAGGAGGTAGACCAACCCCGCAGGGCACAACTTCTAGTTCTGGTGGTCCATGCCAGAACTGCCTTTATGTTATGTCCTCTCGTCAGGATCAAGAGTGTTCTCCAGATACGGTTACCGGTATGTTGAAAGTCTTTTCTCATGATGTGTATGCCTTGTTATACCCCGGTGCCTCTTTGTCTTTTATAACTCCTTATGTTGCTTGTAAGTTCGAGATTCATCCCGAAATGATTTTAAAATCCTTTAATGTTTCTACTCCTATTGGTGAGTCAGTCCTAGTCGAAAGTGTCTACCTCAATATCCCTATCTAAGTCCTTCATAGAGTCACTTCAGTGGATCTAGTAGAGTCGGAAATGACTTATTTTGATGTTATCCTTGGTATGCACTGGTTATATTCATGTTATGCCTCAGTTGATTGCCGCACTCGTGTGGTCAGTTTTAAGTTTCCTAATAAACCTGTCCTAGAATGGCAAGGTAGTCCCTCTTCTTCAAAAGGTCACTTAATATCCTATCTTAAGTCTAGGAAGAAGATTTCTAAGGGTTATGTCTATCATATAGTTAGGGTCATGGACACGGAGTCCAAAGCCCCAACTCTTCAGTTTGTTTCAGTTGTGAATGAGTTTCTCGAAGTATTTCTCGATGATTTTCCCGGAGTCCTTCCCGAGTGGGAGATTGACTTTGGCATAGATCTTTTTCGGATACGAACCCTATCTCTATTCCTCTTTATAGAATGGCCCCCGCAGGACTTAAAGAGTTGAAAGACTTGTTTGATAAGGGTTTTATCAGGACTAGTATTTCTCTTTGGGGTGCCCTAATCTTGTTAGTTCGGAAGTAAGATGGTTCTCTGAGAATGTGCATTGATTACCGCCAATTAAACAAGGTCACAATCAAGAATAAGTATCCAATCCCTAGGATTGATGACTTGTTCGATCAACTTCAGGGTGCTAGTTTCTTTTCCAAGATCGACCTTAGATCCGGTTATCATCAGCTTTGAGTTCGGGAGTATGATATCCCATAGACAGAATTTAGGACACAGTATGGTCATTATGAGTTTGTCGTCATTTTTTTTAGCATAATGAATGCTCTTGCAACTTTTATGAAATTGATGAACCGTGTGTTCAAAGATTATTTGGATATGTTTGTGATTGTTTTCATTGATGATATCCTCATCTACTCTCAGAGTGAGTAGGAGCATGCGAATCACTTGAAGGTTGTGTTGCAAACTCTCAAGGACAGACAGTGGTTTGCAAAGTTTAGCAAGTGCGAGTTTTGGATGCAGTCTGTTGCTTTACTGAATCATATTGTGACTAAATATGGTATTCGAGTTGACTCTCAAAGTGTCCCAGAGAAGACAGATCGAAGGATGTTCCGTCCTTCTTGACGATAGACCGTCGTTCCTAACCGTAGTCGCTGAGTTCAAAGGACCAGATTTTCCCTAAGGCAAACTATGAGTCAACAAGATGATTCGTCATTTCAGAGAACAGACCTTCGTTGGACTCGTGGAGTGCATTTCTAGTAGCTCAATTATTGAGTCAAAGAATTACGGATCCCTTTGACGGTCCGTCCTTCTGGACGACGGACCTTCGTCCTCAGCCATGGTCACAGACTTTGGAAATTTCCAGCTTTGTCTTAAGCTTAAGTTCAGGGGTATTTTAGTCTTTTCCCACCCTATTATGGATTATGTGAAGTCATTTTGACTACTTTTAGAAGGCTTTTCACCCATATTATCCTAAGTCTACCTTAAGCTCCTCATTCATCCCTCAAAAGAGAAAGTTCTTCCTCTCAATCTCAAGGTTCAAGCGCCAAGTCAAGTCTCCTTATTCTTTTCCAATCAAGTGGGTAATCTTCCACCAAGGGATATGGGTCTTTAGCAATGAATTTCTTCCACCCTTGTGCCCAAAATCCCCAAGTCTTATTTTGAGATCATGAAGCTATGAAATTAGAGTTTTAAACCAAAATTAGGGAAAAGTTTAAGAAATCAGTTCCTATGTTTAAATTCATGGTTTCTTATTGATTACTCATGATTTGGTTATGATTTTCTTTTTGTGTTTGAAATACAAAGCATGAAAGTTGATTTCTAGCATGATTCCATGAATTTACATGTTTTCAAGAGAAAGATAGCATGATTAGATATCATGGCATTTGCGAACTTATGAAATTGCATGTATGATTTTTCAAGCACGAAATTGGAACGAAAAGCATGTTTTGAACTATGGCTAATTTAAGCCTTCAGATTATGACTTTGAATTGCATAGCATCTGATATGTCTTTTGCTTTTCAAAATAGCTTTGTCTTTATATATGTCATTGGTTTTACTTAGCTTTGGCATTAGATATGTCATTGGGTTTTAAACAGTTTTGACATTATATATGTCACCAGTTTATGAACTAGCTTTGACTTCAAATATTTCATTGGTTATGAATCATCTTTGGCATCAGATATGTCATTGGTATTATATGAGCTATATGTATATTTTGGGAGTAGTATTAACACCGAGTTTGATGGGTGATAGTACCCATATGTCCCAGAACTACGTTGCCCCCGTAGGTTCTAAGTCCTGTGCTGGGCATCAGTTTCAGGTGATCACGTTATAGTCATGCCTTTGTACCCCTGGCAAGGTACATTGGGTCCTCTCGATGAGGCGTATACATCAAATTCCATGTAGCTCACATGGTCTATATCGGTTATAGAATGTCCCACAGAAATAGTTTATGATTTACGTTTCATTTGACTCTTATGCAGTTTTTAGACTTATTTCTTATGTTTGTGTTACAACTTATGATATATTAAGAGTAATTGCATTCAGTTATCTTTAAAAGCATGTTTTCATCATGTCCATGAATTGCTCATATACTTAGTACATTCTATAGTACTAACGCATATTGCGCTGCATCCTTTGATGATGCAGATTCATGTGTCCCTTCACAGCTTCATGGCTAGAGTTCCTGGCAACTCACCCCCAGCTTTGGTGAGTCCTCATAGTGCAAGGACTAGTTATGCTTTTTCTTATATCAGCTTTACTTCTATATTCTGAGTTAGCTAGGGTATTGTCCTAGCAACTCTTTATGTTATGACTAGAGGCTTTTAGTCATAGTCTGTATTCGAATTCCCTTTTTGGATAGTGTATGTTATGGGGCCCTTAAACCCTTTATTAATGTTTCCTTGATGGGATTTCCGTATTATGCTTCCGCTTATCTTTTGTTATGATTGAGAATGTTATGACCAAGGGTTAGCTTGGGATTCTTGTGGTCCCATGTCCCGTGTTACATCTAGGGGGTAACCTCAGGGCATGACAAACTTGGTATCCGAGCCTCAAGTTCAAGGGTCCTAGGATGTCTGAAATCCACATCGAGTAGAGTCTTTTTCATGTGTGTGAAGCGCGCCAGACATATGAGAGGGAAGCTATGAGATGTCATAGAAAAACTTCACTTCTTTCATGATCACATCGTGTGATAGAGCTTAAGTTAAATATTCCTCTAATCCTTATCTTATGCATTTCAGAAAATGCCTCCTCGATGTGCTATGCCTCCCTGAGCCACTCGAAATATCGCTTCTCAAGTTCTGGTTCCCGATGTCATGAATGATGAGTTTAGGAATGCTATTCACCTTTTAGCTCAGACTTTGGAAAATCAACCAGCTCCTACCCCCGCTCATCCTTAAGGTGGGGTAGTGGCCCGAGTTCGTGACTTTATCCGTATGAACCCGCCAGAGTTTTGGAGTTCGAAAGTGAGTGAGGACCCGCTTAACTTTATTGATGAACTGAAGAAGATCTTTGAGGTTATGAAAGTAGTGGGTGTTGATTGTGTTGAGCCTGCATCCGACCAACTCAAGAATGTGGCTCATATTTGGTTCATGCAATGGAAAGAGGCTAGGGTAAGGGATGCGATCCCCATAACTTGGGAGTGTTTTGAGAGAGCCTTTCTTGATAGGTTCTTTCCCCGTGAGTTGAGGCAAGCAAAAGTGGAGGAATTTGTAAACTTGATACAAGGTTCGATGTCAGTGAAAGAGTATAGTTTGAAGTTCACTCAGTTGTCTAGGTATGCTGCATCCATGATAGCGGACCTGCATGATCAAATGAGCAAGTTCATCTATGGTGCTTTTGATATATAATGAAGAAGGAGTGTAGGTCTGCCTTGTTGTTAAGTGACATGAATATCTCTCATCTCATGACTCATGCCCATCAGATCAAGGGTGATAAACTTAAGGAGATGACTAGAGAGAACAAGAGGGGTAGATCCGAGGGATCAGGTTTTGGGCGTCATAGGTCCGGAAGTGGACATCTCTCTTCTTTCAAGAAGATGTCATCAGGTCATGTTCACTCTTCTGCTAGTGTTCCTTCTTAGGCCTTCAGGCCCAGCCATGATCAATTCGGTAGAGGTGCATGCTCTTATTCTTAGGGTGGTGGTGCAAAGGGGTCTTCCTTCCTCGCTTATGCCAGATGTGGGAATAGTTATCCCGGTGAGTGTTTACCCTGTAGAGAGGGTTGCTTTGGTTGTGGTCAGCCTGGGCATTGTATCAAGGATTGTCCTTCAGCTAGAAAGGGACATGGAGGTAGGACTCAATATACCCCAGCAGCTTCAGGAGGTAGACCAGCCCCGCAGGGCGCAGCTTCTAGTTGTGGTGGTCCATGCCAGAACTGCTTTTATGTTATGTCCTCTCGTCAGGATCAATTTAGTTCTCCAAATATGGTTACCGGTATGTTGAAAGTCTTTTCTCATGATGTGTATGTCTTGATAGACCCCGATGCCTCTTTGTCTTTTGTAACTACTTATATTGCTTGTAAGTTCGAGATTCGTACCAAAATGATTTTAAAACCCTCTAATGTTTCTACTCCTATTGGTGAGTCATTCCTATTCAAAAGAGTCTACCGAAATTGCCGTATCTCAGTCCTTCATAGAGTCACTTCAGCGGATCTAGTAGAGTCGGAAATGACTTATTTTGATGTTATCCTTGGTATGGACTGGTTATATGAATGTTATGCCTCAGTTGATTGCCGCACTCGTGTGGTCAGTTTTAAGTTTCCTAATGAACATGTCCTAGAATGGCAAGGTAGTCCCCCTTCTTCAAAAGGTCACTTCATATCCTATCTTAATTCTAGAAAGAAGATTTCTAAGGGTTATGTCTATCATATAGTTAGGGTCATGGACACGGAGTCCAAAGCCCCAACTCTTCAATTTGTTTTGGTTGTGAATGAGTTTCTCGAAGTGTTTCTTGATGATTTGTCGGAGTCCCTCCTAAGCGGGAGATTGACTTTGGCATAGATCTTCTTCTGGATACGAACCCTATCTCTATTCCTCCTTATAGAATGGCCCCCGCAGGACTTAAAGAGTTGAAAAACCAGTTGAAAGACTTGTTTGATAAGGGTTTTATCAGGCCTAGTATTTCTCCTTGGGGTGCCCCAGTCTTGTTCGTTCGGAAGTAAGATGGTTCTCTGAGAATGTGCATTCATTACCGCAAATTAAACAAGGTCACAATCAAGAATAAGTATCCCATCCATAGGATAGACGACTTGTTCGATCAACTTCAGAGTGCTAGTTTCTTTTCCAGGATCGACCTTAGATCCGGTTATCATCAGCTTTGAGTTCGGGAGTGTGATATCCCAAAGACAGACTTTAGGAATCGGTATGGTCATTATGAGTTTATCGTCATGTTTTTTGGTCTAACGAATTCTCTTACAACTTTTATGGATTTGATGAACCGTGTGTTCAAAGATTATTTGGATATGTTTGTGATTATTTTCATTGATGATATCCTCAGCTACTCTCAGAGTGAGTAGGAGCATGCGAATCACTTAAAGGTTGTGTTGCAAACTCTCAAGGACAGACAGTTGTTTGCAAAGTTTAGCAAGTGCGAGTTTTGGATGCAGTCTGTTGCTTTTCTGGATCATATTGTGACTAAATATGGTATTCGGGTTGACCCTCAAAAGATTGAGGCGGTAAAGAACTGGCCTAGACCCACTTCCCCATCCGATATTAGGAGTTTCTTGGGTTTGGCTGGTTACTATAGGACATTTGTCGAAGGGTTTTCCTCCCTTGCTTCCCCATTGACCTGATTGACTCGGAAAAAGGTTAAGTTTCAGTGGTTTGACTCTTGTGAGAAAAGTTTTCAGGAATTGAAGACTCGATTGACTATAACTCAAGTATTGACTCTACCCGAGGGCTTTGATGATTTTGTTGTGTATTGTGATGCCTCCAGAATTTGTTTGGGTTGCGTTTTGATGCAACGGGGCAAGGTGATTGCTTATGCCTCTCGACAGCTTAAGGTGCATGAGAAAAATTACCCTACTCATGATCTTGAGTTAGCAGCCGTGGTTTTTGCTTTGAAAATTTGGAGACATTATTTGTATGGTGTGCATATGGATGTTTTCACCGATCATAAGAGTCTTCAATATGTGTTCACTCAAAAGAAGTTGAATTTACAACAAAGGAGATGGCTTGAGCTCCTTAAGGATTATGATATGAGTGTGCTTTACCACCCGGGTAAATCCAATGTTGTGGTTGATTCTTTGAGTAGATTGTCCATGGGTAGTGTGGCCTTAATTAAAGATGGAAAGAAGGAATTGGTTAAAGAAGTTCATAGGCTTGCTCAGTTGGGAGTTCTCCTTATCAACTTGACCGAAGGTGGTGTGATTGTGACTAATTGTGACGAATCATCCTTGGTGGCTGAGGTGAAAGCCAAGCAAGACCTAGAATCCATTATACTTCAGCTTAAGGGTGCAGTTCATCAGCAAAGGGTCGAGGTTTTTTCCCAAGTATGATATGGTGTGCTTCGTTACCAGGGTCGGTTATGTGTACCAGATGTAGATGGATTGAGACAGAAGATTTTGTCTGAGGCTCACATTTCTAGAGACTCCATTCATCTTGTTGCCACTAAGATGTATCGTGATCTACAAGAAGTCTTTTGGTGGAATAGTATGAAGAAGGACATATCCGAGTTTATGGCTAAGTGTCCCAACTGTCAACAGGTAAATATGGAACATCAAAGACCAGGTGATATGCTTCAGGATGTTGATCTTCCCACTTGTAAATGGGAAGTAATCAATATGGACTTTATTACTGGTTTGTCTCATACTCAAAGGCAGCATGATTCCATTTGGGTGATCGTTGACTGGATGACCAAGTCATCCCATTAATTAGCTGTTAAGACTACAGATATAGCGGATGATTATGCCAGACTCTACATTCGAGAGATAGTCCGATTGCATGGTGTTCCCTTGTCTATCATTTCGGATAGTGTTCCCCAGTTTACATCTCAGTTTTGGAGATTGTTTCAGAAAGGTCTTGGTAATAAGGTTAAGCTTAGCATAGCTTTTCACCCTCAGACGGATGGCCAGGCCGAGCGTATAATTCAGACTTTGGAGGATATGTTGAGGGCTGTGTTATTGACTTCAAAGGAAATTGGGATGATTACTTACCTCTTATCGAGTTTTCCTACAACAACAATTTCCACTCTAGCATCCATATGGCTCCATATGAGGCACTTTATGGACAAAGGTGTAGATCTCCTATTGGTTGGTTCGAGGTTTGTGAGGCAGCCTTGATTGGTCCAGATTCTATGCACGAGACCATGGAGAAAGTTTAGCTTATTCGGGAAAGGTTGAAGACCGCTCAGAGTCGACATAAATCTTATGTGGATATGAGAAGAAGGGAGTTAGAATTTGCAGTTGATGATTGGGTTTTCCTTAAAGTGTCACCCATGAAGGGTGTGATGAGGTTTGGCAAGAAAGGAAAACTTAGTCCTCGTTTTGTAGGTCCTTATCGGATTTTGAGGAGAGGTGGTAGTGTTGCTTATGAGTTGGAGTTACCAACGGAGTTGGAAGTGGTTCACCCAGTTTTCCATGTTTCCTTGTTGAAGAAATGTGTTGGTGATCCCGCCTTGATTGTTCCCTTGGAGGATATGGGATTGAAGTATAGTCTCTCTTTTGAGGAGGTTCCCATGGAAATCCTTGATCATCAGGTTCGAAAATTGAGAAACAAAGAAGTAGCTTTGGTGAAAGACCTATGGAGGAATCAACTTGTAGAAGGTGCTACTTGGGAAGCGGAAGAGGCCATGAAGGCCAAATATCTGTATCTCTTCCATTATGATTCTGCTCCAGCTTGAGGTACTATTTCCCTCCTTAATATGTTCCTCTGATCCTACTCTATCAGTTCTTCTCACGATCCTAGCATGCACACATGTTTTATGAAGTTAGTTTATCATGTTTTCAAGTTACAAAGTTCAATTTTCATGATTACCACTTGATTCTATGTTATGATGTTTGGTTGAGCTATTTTCTCCTCAGTTTTCCCTTGTTTAGTCTTCATTCTAGGATGAATGATCCCAAGGGAGAGATATTGTAACACCTCATACGCGTATTCATCTACCTAAGTTAAAATCCCAGAAAATATTCAAAGTTTCCAGGGATGACGGCTCCAACGATGACTCATCCTTATGGACTACGGTCCATCATGTGCACTCATCGTCTAACTTCAAGAGAGTCTCTCAAAGTTTCCCACAGAAGACGGATCGAAGGATGGTCCATCCTTTTGGACGATGGACCGTCGTTCCCAATGGTAGTCGCTGAGTTTAGAGGACCAGATTTTCCCTAAGGCAAATTATGAGTCAACAAGATGATTCGTCGTTTCAGAGAACAGACCTTCGTTGGACTCGTGGAGTGCATTTCTAGTAGCTCAATTAGTGAGTCAAAGAATTACGAATCCCTTTGACGGTCCGTCCTTATGGACGATGGACCTTCGTCCTAAGCCGTGGTCACAGACTTTGGAAATTTCTAGCTTTTTCTTAAGCTTAAGTTTAGGGGTATTTTAGTCTTTTCCCACCCTATTATGGATTAAGTGAAGTCGTTTTGACTACTTTTAGAAGGTTTTTCAACATGGAGAACTATGGCTACAAGTCATTTATCAATAGTAAGCTAGCCTTATCACGCTATGGTCTATAAAGGAACATGCCGAGAAAAAGGATGGCCTTAACAAATCTTTCAATTGAAGACCCAAAGGTGTTAGTATAAATCTCTACCAAAACAATAGCTAATATCAAGAAGGTGAAGCTATCAATACCTTAAAAGCGCGGCGAGCCCCTGAGATAATATAACAAGGTATACTTCACGCTATTTAATCCGACAACCATCATATGCAGCTCTTAAAGAAGCACACCAATCAACCAGTACATTCAACACCCTAACACCAATGATATACAACAATGATAGCCCATCTTAACGAGAAAAAAGGGCTACATGGAGCCACAATATCCAAAACACCACTTCGTGACTCAAAAATATATAAGAACAATTCTAGAACATGGAATTACGAAGGAGGGTCGTAGGAGGGAGATTACCTTGACAAAATCTTCAAAATACCAAGCTAAACAAGCTGCTTTAAGGATTCAACACCGCTACTACATCGGAAGAATGTCTAACCACAACTCTATGAAAAGTTTGTCCCTACCTGGTTCTGTCAGACAGTCTATTGTAAGACGGTCATAAATTTTTACTCATATGTCATATTGATGAGCAGTTTGATGTCCTAGAAATTAGACTCAAAGACCTTTAATTTCATATATAATAGGTCCTCTAAATCTTTATAGATTGGGAGATATGCTCGCCCTAAGTCAGATCATCAACAAGAATACATCCGTAATTACAACTTCTGACTTGACCCGAAATTGATACTATCAAATACGAGTTCATGCCGAGGAATAACACTACAAGAGGTATACAACAATATACAAAACCAAAATCTCTACAAATAGGTCTTCAAAGCACGATAAATTTGAAACCTCTAATATCAAGGAATCATGCCAAGAAAAGAACGGAAAATTCTTTACATACCTTAACACTCGCTTTTGAAGCTACCACGAACTCCATTTGCACACCTGCCACAACTCACAGCAAAATAAATATTCACAGTTCCTCAAAATACCTACCAACATGACTCTACGGTCACGACTCTTCATAAACTTACAAATTTGTCATCATAATTAGGCTCGAGAATATATATGTTTAGCGAGAAAGGGAAAAAATGGATTCTGTAAATTTTCTTCTCAAAAAGCAGTTGAATACGTATGTAGAGATATATATAAATTGATACATAGGTTAAGTGGTGGGTGGAGAAAATTATCACCATTTCTCTGGATAAACTTGGACGGCTGCATACTTACCTTAACACTCGCTTTTGAAGCTACCACGAACTCCATATGCACACCTGCCACAACTCACAGCAAAATAAATATTCACAGTTCCTCAAAATACCTACCAACATGACTCTACGGTCACGACTCTTCATAAACTTACAAATTTGTCATCATAATTAGGCTCGAGAATATATATGTTTAGCGAGAAAGGGAAAAAATGGATTCTGTAAATTTTCTTCTCAAAAAGCAGTTGAATACGTATGTAGAGATATATATAAATTGATACATAGGTTAAGTGGTGGGTGGAGAAAATTATCACCATTTCTCTGGATAAACTTGGACGGCTGCATACTTACCTTAACACTCGCTTTTGAAGCTACCACGAACTCCATATGCACACCTGCCACAACTCACAGCAAAATAAATATTCACAGTTCCTCAAAATACCTACCAACATGACTCTACGGTCACGACTCTTCATAAACTTACAAATTTGTCATCATAATTAGGCTCGAGAATATATATGTTTAGCGAGAAAGGGAAAAAATGGATTCTGTAAATTTTCTTCTCAAAAAACAGTTGAATACGTATGTAGAGATATATATAAATTGATAGATAGGTTAAGTGGTGGGTGGAGACAATTATCACCATTTCTCTTGATAAACTTGGACGGCTGCATACTTACAAACATTTGGAAAGTTGCTTCACTTTTAAGATTGCCACTAGGATATGTATCAATGCATATGAATATTTAACATTTAACATTAATTATAAGTCAAAAAGTTTAACTTAATTATAGATGCTAACTGATGGCTCTCATTTTGTGTGTTGTTCCTCCACTACTACGTGGAAGTGGAGGTGCCACCACCCTACTTATTTATCCCATTACGTGAATACTTGGATATTGCATAGGTTTGTGTTAAAATACATATGACATTTGAATATATCATACTTAATAGAAAATTATTTCGAACAAAGCCTACCTCATCTAATAATATTCTCAACATAATAGACTTAATATCCTTGTTAAAATATCACTAGATTATAAAAACTCTTATAAAATAAGTACATACATAAATTAGACACTTTCGAACACACGCGGTATTAATAAAATTCTCAAATTTAGGCTCGTAAGCCTTCGACACTGCATGAAAGACAATATTCAATACCTGGGATGTTACATCCTCCCCCCTTAGTAGCATTCATCCTCGATTATGAAATAGAACGCACGAGTAGGGTTAGGAACTTCTCAAATTTACGGCAGAACGTCCCTTATACACTGGATAATACTAAACCTGAAAGAAACCCAGAAATCAAACTGCATGCCTCACAAGGTCGCTATTGTTAACAATAATTCATATGGCCCCATATGACCATCAATGACATAGACATATAACATGAGCTAAAACATACCTTAACACAAGCAATTCTATTATTGGGAATGTTATGGCGCCTTGAATAAAAAATGACCTTCTAACAAGGTCCACTGAGGTATAATGATAGCGAGCCTCTTTGTACACAAATAACAATTATAAGACCGAAAACTCAACTCTTAAGACTCTGCTCTATAACACAATTTGAGCAAAAGAAAGGTAACCATTTTAACATGTCTAGTAGCTTCTTTCTTATAAAATGTTATGCACAATATATTTATAAACAAGACTCTATTAGACACAGCTTGTATACTCCCTAGGATACGACATTGCTCTGATACCAAGTGTGTCACACCCTAAACTCGAGGGGTGCAACTGGCACCTGATGCCAAAACTTAGGCCCGAGCCAACATTGCTAAACCATTTTCCCATAGCGCATGGAAGCCACACACAATTAAGAAATCAAACAAGTATATCTTGACTTAAAAATAAATTATCGGCCGGCGAGACCCCTGTCAACAGCTACAAAGAAAACAGCTACTCCCAACAGTTTATATAAAACAATAAGCAAATAGCATACAAGTTCTGTTTGGGCCATCGAGGATACCATGAAATCTAGCAAAGCGTAAATGCTATGCAATATAAGTTAGGCCAACAGCTGCTAAATCTTCAACAATCACAACAAGGACCAACTGGCCAACAATGGAGTTATACAACCCAACAGAATAGTCTGCAAACCTCTACAAATATGATACTTAGCGGGACAAGGCCCGAGCTTACTTAGAAGCTATAAATAGTAAAATTGGCAAACCTTTAAGACACTGGCGACCCATGGAAAAAGAGGATTCCACCAATCCACTGAAAACTCAGCTATTCTACTCAGTAAGTCTTTCTGATTATTGTTCGGGACCTGCAGGCATCAATGCAGCACCCCCAGGCTCGGGGCATCAGTATGAAATAATATACTGAGTATGTAAAGTAAATGAATAACTAAAACTTATATTATAAATGTTGTAAGTAATCAGATAAGGAGTCAAAAGATAACCTAGGTGTACTTACATGCTCCTAAATCTATAAATAACTGAGATTGATGTCATACGCAAGATAAATACCCAAGTAGGGAATCGGAGGTTAGTCAGAACTTACTTACATGTCCTTTAATTAAAGCTTACAAACCATAACTAACTGAGTAGCTCGCTGATCAAATCGAGCTAACTAATATCATCAAATAATGAAGCACTCGAGGAAAAAGATCAATAATCATCATAATACATCCTAACTACTCCTGACACAAATAATTCAGTAAAAATCAAACAATAACCTAACCGGCCCCCATAAGCCCGACAAGTACAAACAACAAACAAGACCACCGACGCAGGCCCCCATAAGCTCGAAAGTTGCCAATTCAGTCTATATACCCCTATAGGCAGTCCTCTAGCCCCGTAAGCAGTCATTATATCTCAATAGCCCCTCAGGCACTTTACACATAGCCCCGAAGGATATCGTTATGACACGTAGCCCATTAGGCACGTTGCATTTCATAATATCCCCTTTAGGTATTCTTTATATAGGCCCAAAGGCAATCACTAACTTCTTATAGCCCTATAGGCTTCCTATATCCCTCGTAGGAATTGATATAGCCTTGTAGGCATCTCGTATCCCTCTTAGCCATCAATATAGCCTTGTAGGCATTAACATGTAGCCTTCTTAGGCAATCGAGTAGCCCAAAAGTGAACAGGACTCAATATAACCTCGTGGGTAACCATAATAGCCTAATTGGCTTCATATTAGCCCCAAATTTAACTCGTTGGCACGTAAGCCTCTATATAGACCCATTAGGCAGTCATAATAACTCATGAATGAACAAGCTTCATTATAGCCCCGTAGGAAATTCTTTGACCGATAGGCCTCAATTCATCTTAATTGCCCCTAAGGCAATATACATATAGCCCCTAAAGCACCAATCATATCTCTATAGCTAACTATAATAGCCCCGAAGGCAACAACAAACAACCAAATGGCCCAAAGACAAGCAATATAGTTATAAGCGGCCTATACAAATAATCTCTAAGTCATATCTAAGTTTGGGGTCTCTATTAATAGAATATGAATCCCCCACGAGGGATGACTATATCAATGCAAGTAGCCAACCAAGTCACATAAGGCTAAGAGTAATTTGGCTACAACAACTAGCTTTCCTTGTTCCATAAGCTTTAAGAAGATTTGTCAAAATATGGGACTAGTAGCACACTTTTCATATCAATTTCTAGTGGGATAGAGCAAATTCATAAGTTCTACAAATGACTCTATGGTGGCACACTAGACTCAAAGTCTATAAAAGTTATAATAAATCACATTTCTTATGTGTTGAGCATCGTCTACGCTTCAATATCATTCTCGACTAGACCCAACAAACTGTATGATAAGAGTTCAACTTAGACAAATACCTTCCCCAAAGGGTCACATATATACAAAACCTTAGATCTCGTGCAAGGCAATCGCTTTAATGCACATATCCCCAAAGGCAACCACACATAGCCCTGCAGGAAAATAGTAACCCACAAGATAAGCTAAAATCAACTATACATGTAATCTAAGTCGTGTCTAGCATGAGGTCACTATCTATAGAGTAAGAGTCCCCAAAAAAGATAAATTTACCTACTCTGGTAGCTGATAACGCTCAAATCGTGCTCCCCAAGTTGGAGGTCAAGACGATCGTCAGAGCAAAATAAAATTTATAATTTTCAATGAGTGTCGGGGTCATACCCAAGGGAAGAATGTAGTAACGATCGAGCTAATAGAGAATCCAAGCAACTTATTGAAGTTCAATTAAGAAAAGGGAAATGATATCTAAAAAGGGGAGTTTTAGACTAAAACTAAAGATAAAAGAAAATCAAATAAAAGATAAATTGATCAATAGCTTTCACCTTGCTTTCGTCAAGCAAGGATAACAAGGGATACTTAGGAATGGGAATTTAATTCACAAGACCTTCAAACGATTAACACTTAGGTAGTCTTGGTAACACGTATACCTAACCGCCTCTCCACAAATCAAGCATATATCTCGTGTGTTCTCTCGAACCACCACGAGTAAGCAATAAACCAACCAATTTAATTTGGGTGAGTTGAGTTATCTCTAACCCCAACTCTTAGATGGGAGTTTCCAACAACCAAAATATCTCTAGCCTTGGTCTATAGTGGAAACTCCAAATCCCTACTATTGAATCTTCCCATATTAGGGAAATTCTCTCTCAAGCAAAAATACAATTTAGAAAGTTAAGTCAATGTTTGCAACCATTGACTATAAATTCAAGCATTGAGGATTCAATAGACCCAAAAAATCAAACAAGAGCAAAATCTATATATGAATTCAATACCCAAACAAGTATTATCTCTCAATATAACCCAAATCTCAATTCAACAATTACACCAATAAAATAACAATTAAGAGCAAGAGTTGAAGAATGGAAACTAAGGATTTTATAATAAAGAGCATCCAAATCTACACTCCTATGGTGTTGGTTGATGAACTTTCTCTCCAAGCTTGCCAAAAGTTATGGGAATAGCCAAGGATAATTTTCCAATCGGTTGGGGAGGATTTTATGTGGATTTGGGTTTCCAAAATATGTGAAATTCCAAGACTGCCCAGTTGCCTCCGCTATCTTTCTTTGCCTATGCGGAAGGTCTACCACTTACGCGAAGTGTCTTTGTCTTGTTGACTTTTGTGTACGCGGTCAATGCATCACATTCGTGGAGCTTTACTTCAGTTAACATTCACGTAAGGGTGTGGGACACTGCGTTCGCGTAGGCATGTGCTGCTGCCAGTCACTTGGTTCTTCGAATAGCTCCCTCTTGACTTGTTTTCATCTGAATTCTTCCCGAACACTTCTAAAATACAGACACCTATAAAATAGAAGTAATCCATATCAATTGCCCTATTTATCCACTTATTATTAGCAAAAGCATAATTTAAAGGCTAAATAAGTAGGTAGAATACCAACATATCAGTAGCCAACACAATCAACCACTAGGGCTATAAATAGCGCATCTATAATATACTATCCATATATTCTATGATCTTTAGTAGCCAATACTATTTCATAGGAGGGAAATCGACAAATGACATAGCCCAAAATAACAAAAGTGGGCATATACCATATGCGACCTGTAAGCAAGTCTAAGACACGTCTAGAGCTCGGTCTTTAATGAAGAAAAATAAATCTATCAAGGATGTAGTAACCTACACAAGTAGCCAACATGGAGAACTACGGCTACAAGTGATTTATCGATATTAAGCTAGCCTTATCATGCTATGGGCTATAAAGGAACATGCCAAGAAGAAGGATGGCCTTAACAAACCATTAAATTGAAGCCCAAAGGTGTTGGTATAAAGTTCTACCAAAACAACAGCTAATATCAAAAAGGTGAACCTATCAATACCTTGCATGAGCAGTGAACCCCTGAGATAATATAACAAGGTATACTTCATTCCATTTAATCTGACAACCATCATACGCGTCTCTAAAAGAAGTGCACCAATCTACCAGTGTAATGACTCTTCCGATCATTTCCACGTATACATTTTTCTTGTACCGTTAGAGCTTTTTTGTAGAAGCCCCAAGTCATTTAAGGCTTATCGGGACCGGTATTTTGGTGCCGGGTCTATTTGTTTGGTCGTATGATAAGTTTTGAAGTCAAGCAAATCGACAAAAGTTATCGTAAGTTTCTTTAATAAATTTTCTGAACTTTGGGTAAAATGTCTCAGAGGTTTTCTCTCAATATATAAAGAGTTAGAAGTGCCCCGAAATACCAAATTGAAGGTCTACGAGTCTAGTTTCCAACGCACAAAACCTCACGTCCAACTGATTCGGAGTAAAAAGTTATGACTGTTTTACCGCAGAGTGTCTGGCAGAAACCAGGTCGCGAACAGGGTCGCGAACCGGGTCGGGTCAAGATCGATTTAAAGCCTCAACTTTACGTTTTAAAATTCCATTTCAGTTCCGAAACAGTGAGAAAACATAAGAGAGGGTTCCAAGAGAGTTCTTGAGTATCAAAATCGTGCGATGGTGAATTGCGAACCTAAATTTAAGAATTTTATTAGCATCGCGCGTATATTTGAAAATATTTTATTTTAAAGTTATATTTTTATTACCTTTTTTTAAAGTATTTTAAAGGTCTATGAAAAATATTTTTGTTACGATATAATTGTATATGTATTTATTTTATAAGGTTTTTATACATTGTAATATTTTAACGGAGATAGTAAATTTAGTTATGTTGAAATTTATTTTTATAATATAGTAGGTTTTATTCAAAATAATTTTCTAATGATTATGGTATATTCAAAAATTATATTTATTTTACCACGAACCTATGCAATACCCGAGTATGTACGTAACATGGATCCACCTATCATTAAGTGGATAAGAGGAGGTGTGGTGATGACACCCACACCCCCACGTGGAAGTCAAGTGGACACCTAGAAGGCAGCACCTAAAGTGTTTGATATAATGGTCACTTAGTAATAAGAATTGATCAATTTTAAGAAAATATAACCTGTACACATATAGGTATAAGTATACTACCATTATTTTCATTCACTTTTCATAGGGAGAGTAGATTTGAACACTGCCTATATGTATCTTTATACGTTGAAGAAATTAGGTGTGGAAAAATATTTTGATGCGATATTAAGAAAAATCAATTATCTATGTCAAGTTATTCAAGCCCGAGTTTGAGTTTGATGTCGTGTTCGAGCTTTTTCGGAGAGGTTCAAGCTTGTCATCGGACGACAGGTAGGTTACGGTTTATTTTCCCTAGACTCCGCATATATAGGATAAAATTGTATTAATGGGCATCCTTGGGTTGGTTTATTAGGTTGGTACCACAGACCTCGACCGCTTTATTCATGTCCGCCTACTTTTGTTCCTCCGTTGCTTGTAGTACTTGTCGATATATTTTATTTACCCTTGTGGTCCCGTGAGACCTTGTTGACTCTGGAACATAGAATGTGGGATTTTGGGAATGTCCGCGAGTCCCGGGCATAGAATTATCCTTCTAGGCTGGTTATGCTTGCTGAGTAGTTGTGGGCCTGTGCAAGGTCGATAGGTTGATTATGAGCTGCTGGGCAGCTATTGTGTTTGATCATACCATTTCCATGCATATAAAGAGGTTTTATCCATGTTTTACTACGGTTTGGGCTTCGGGCCTACTGACACTATTTTCTAAACCTTGCATGGACCCGGGGGCCCCTTTTTGATGGAAATGGTTTGATTTAACTTGTGAATATTCTTGGGTAAAAGAAAGTAAAATTATGATTTAAATCACCAGTTTTACGATTAACGCTAGACTCGGCAGGGTCGGGGTGATAGTTGAGTTTTCTTGCTACTTGAGATAATTTTAGCCTCGGTCGGACAGAGCACCCGAGATGACTTTCTACTGTTTAGACCTGGTTATGCCCGGGCACCCTTGGAGGGGTTTTTTGGAGATATTTCCTACTACTTTAGTCTTGTACAGGGTCTGGGCATGCATATTCGAGACTTGGTCTCTATCTTGAAACCAGACTTGCTTCCGGATGACATATTTTGATACTGAGTTTTAGTATGGGGTCGGGGACCTCCACGGACCTTGCCATCCGGGGCTGGGGCTTCGGGCTGCGTGTGCCGGAGAAAGGGTATACGACGGAGAAGAGGTATACGGGCAGTGTCCTTCCGTGGAACCTACCTGCTGGGTCGGATCGGCACCGGAGGAGGTACATACAGAGTTACCATTTCACTTGAGATCTTCATGCATCATATCATTCGTTGTTTGAGGCTCCACCCTTGTTTGTTGTTTGTTGATTGTACGCTCCGATAGTGTGGGATGCCGGAGGTTTTGTTTTTACTTGTTTGTGTTCCCCGGTTGTATGGGCGGCCGGGGGACTGTAGGTACACTCTTGCTATTTACTTACAAAATTATTCCCTGTAACGGTTAAGAATGAAATTGGTTAGTGCTAAACTTTTAGTTTCTGGATTGAGATTGATATGATTAGTTGAGTTTGATTCATGTCTCTGAGCATGCCTATCATTACTCTTTCTCTCTTCTTCTTACACTTGAGGTTACCGATATACCGTCTATTTCGTAAACTTATTATGTATACATTGTTATTGTAAGGACCCCAGGTGCGTTGTTTCTTACTTTCACTTGTGCCTATAGTGTATATATTTTACTTGCTGGCCTCATATGTGGTTCTGTTGACTTCCCTATGGGCTAGTTCCTGTGTACCCTTTCATTGATTTCTGTGACTACTTTCTTCTGTTCTGTCTGTTACTTTGCTTTTATCTTATATGTGCCCAGTCGGCCTATGATACCTACTGGGTACCTTATGCTTCACATTTGGTGCTCACCCTACCCCCCTGCATCTTTGGGTGCAGATACTAGCGTGGGCCATCGCTGTTAGATCCATGTGATTCGTGCTTGGAGATCTTTTGGGGACTACTTCAGACTGAGGGTGAGCTCTTGGCGATCGGAGCTTAGATTTAGTTTATCTTTTGTTTCATTTACTCTATTACCATTCAGAGACATCTGTATATATTATTTTGGATCGTTTGCACTCCATGCATGTAGTTTTGGCTCTATACTATGATACCAGGTCTTGGGGTTTGGTTTAGTTTTCGCATATGTATATATATACTCCTGTTATCTATCCTCCTCATCTTACTCTCTTACTTTTGCTTATTAAACTATTCTTCTGCTTATTTGTTAGATAGTATCCCATTACTAACTGTCCTGGGCTATGGGAATTGGTTCGCCTACTGGGGGGTTGTAGGTGCCATCATGTCCGAGAAATTGGGTCGTGACAACTTGGTATCAGAGCTTTAGGTTCACCGGTGTCATCGGTATAGGATCCAATGTCTAGTAGAGTCTTGCGGATCGGGGCGAAGACGTCCGTACTCAATCTTTGGGAGGCTACAGTGACATTTTAGGAAATTTGACTCTTTTATTGCTTCTGTGTCGTGCGTGGAACCCTTGAAATTTCTGGAAATCTCATTTGTTCTACTTCTTTCTTCTGCAGATGGTTCGTACGAGATCATCGGCGTCACGCGAAGATGAGCCTCCTACTCCAGCTAATGGTCGAGGACGCCCTCGAGCAGCGGCACCTGCTAGAGCTGCTAGAGTTGAGATAGAGCCCGAGCAGCATGTGGATCAGGGGGCAGCCCATGTACCACCAGCTCCAGTACCAGCTCTAGCGCCAACTTCTGTGCCAGCTCCAGCCTCATCTCAGTCTCCAGATAGTCGGGGATTACTATTATATCTTCTGGGTATGATTGGAGAGCGGCCTTCTGAGGTAGCACAAACATCTGCTCAGGGGGCAGCCTTGGGTGCACAGAGTTCAGGAGCGCATCCTCTTACTGTGGCTCCCCATGCAGAGGTCATTCTGGTTCCATCTGTTGCACATCCTCTTGCTCCTCGCCCAGTTATGACAGAGTCAGAGCAGAAGGCGTTGGGTAGGTTTTTGAGGTTAGCACCTCCGAGGTTTGCTGGTACTTCTGGATAGGATCCACATGACTTTATTACTACCTGTAAGGAGATGTTACATCATTTGGGTTTGTTGGAGACTCACGGGGTTGGTTATACTACCTATCAGTTAGAGGGCCCAGCGAAGTTATGGTGGAGGGCTCATGTTGCTTGTAGACCACTGTCGTCCCCTCCTTTGACCTGGTCTGAGTTTTATGAGGCCTTTATGGCCAAGTTCCTACCTCAGAGTGATCGTGAGCGTCGCAGGGAGCAGTTTACCCACCTTATGCAGGGGTCTACGACTGTCTCAGAGTATGAGACCCGTTTTCATCAGCTAGAACCATTTGGAGCTATGATCATTCCTACCGAGGCAGATAGGATTCGCAGATTTGTATGGGGATTGAGGCCAGAGATCAGGTAGCCCGTTGAGATATTGATTGCCGGTGGTCGATCATTTAAGGCTATCGTAGACTATGCCCGCACTATGGAGGACTTACAGCGACATGATCAGGGGTCCAGAGATAAGAGGCCTCGACATCAGGGTGTCTACAGTGGTTCCAGATATGGTGGTAGAGGTCCTGGCCAGTGGAGCCAGAGTTATCAGCCACAGCAGCACCAGGGTCAGTCCAGTCGATCGGTTTAGGCTTCCCTTCAGACTTTCGGTAGTACCCAGTTTGAGCAGGGTCAGAGCAGCCATCAGGGCTATAGCGGCAAGTCTTTGAGGGGTACAGTTTCTGGGGCATCAGGCCATGGTGGTTATACGGGATCTGCTGGTTCGTCTCGACCGAGTAGGCCGCCAGGGGCTTGTTTTACTTGTGGTGTGATTGGTCATTTTGTTAGAGATTGCCCTCAGCAGGGTACAGTTCAGTTGGCCGAGCCTTTACGAGCAGTTCAGCCCCCGGCTAGAGGGGGTGGTCATTAGGGTAGAGGTAGTGCTCCGCGCGGCAGAGTAGGTGGTAGGGATGGCGGTCGGGCAGGTGGAGGTCATCGTTATTTTTACGCGGTCCCTAGGAGACCAGAGGTAGAGTCCTCAGATGCTATGATTACATGTACGATTTATGTGTGCCATCAGTCGGCTATGGCTTTATTTGATCCTGGATCCACTTGTTCATACGTATCTGCCTACTTTGTGTCTTGTTTAGGGTTGGCTAGTGAGCCATTATCTGTTCATGTTTCTGTTTCGACCCCAGTAGGAGATTTTTTAGTAGTGGATCGGATTGTGAGATCTTGTATGCTATCTATTGGTGATTCAAAGACTTGGGGTGATTTGATGATTCTTGATATGCTAGATTTTGATGTGATACTGGGCATAGACTGGTTATCCCCTCATCGTGTGGTTTTGGATTGTTATGCCAAGACCATTACCATAGTTGTGCCCGGTGTATCCCCAGTTGTATGGCAGGGTTCTGTTAGGCATGCACCATCTGGGATCATCTCTTGTCTTCTAGCTAGGAAATTGATTTCCCGTGGGTGTTTAGCTTATCTAGCATATGTCCGAGATATTAGTGTTGATCCTACTTCTCCTGAGTCTGTCCATGTAGTTAGAGACTTCCTCGATGTGTTTCCTACCGACCTGCCAGGCCTTCCACCTGAGAGAGATATTGATTTCGCTATTGAGCTAGAGTCGGGCACTAGGCCCATTTCTATTTCTCCTTACCGTATGGCTCCTGCTGAGTTGGGGGATCTTAAGGAGCAGCTCCAGGATCTGTTAACTAAGGGGTTTATTAGACCTAGTGCGTCACCTTGGGGTGCTCCTGTTCTCTTTGTGAAGAAGAAGGATGGGTCGATGCGCATGTGTATTGATTATCGGCAGCTGAATAGGGTGACAGTGAAGAATAGGTATCCGATGCCGAGGATTGATGATTTGTTTGACCAGCTTCAGGGTTCAGTCGTGTTTTTGAAGATTGATTTAAGGTCTGGCTACCATCAGTTGAGGATTAGGGCGGAGGACATCCCTAAGACAACATTCAGTACACAGTATGGCCATTATGAGTTCCTGGTAATGTCTTTTGGGTTGACTAATGCCCCCGCAACCTTTATGAACTTGATGCACAGGGTTCTTGGCCCGTATTTTGACTCATTTGTGATAGTTTTTATAGACGACATCTTGGTATACTCGCGTAGTAGAGATGAGCATGAGCAGCACTTGAGGGTTATACTCCAGACTTTGAGAGATCATCAGCTTTATGCCAAGTTCTCAAAGTGCAAGTTTTGGCTTGAGTCAGTTGCATTCCTAGGGTGGTGTCTAAGGATGGGATTAGGGTTGACCCGGGAAAGATTTCTGCGGTTTGTGATTGGCCTAGACTTACTACTGCTACTGAGGTCCGTAACTTTATTGTGTTAGCAGGTTACTACAGACAGTTCGTTGAGGGATTTTCTTCCATAGCAGCACCCTTGACTATGCGGACTAGGAAGGATGTCCCATTTCAGTGGTCCGACCAGTGTGAGGATAGCTTCTAGAGGCTTAAGGCCTTATTGACTTCAGCTCCAGTTTTGACTTTGCCGGTTGAGGTTCAGAGCTTCTCCGTGTACTGTGATGCTTCTGGGGTTGGTCTTGGTTGTGTGTTGATGCAACAGGGTCGAGTAATAGCATATGCATCGAGGCACCTAAAGATTCACGAGCACAATTACCCCACTCATGACTTAGAGTTGGCGTCGGTAGTTTTTGCGCTTAAGATCTGAAGGCATTACCTATATGGAGTTCACTGTGAGATCTTCACCGATCACCGTAGTCTTCAGTATATCATGAGTCAGCGAGAGTTGAACTCGATATAGAGGAGGTGGGTCGAGTTACTGAAGGACTATGACTTCACTATTCTGTATCATCCGGGAAAGGCAAACGTGGTAGCGGATGCCTTGAGTCGGAAGACAGTGAGTATGGGTAGCCTATCTTCTCTTTCAGTTTAAGAGCGACCGTTGGCCTTGGACATCCAGTCCTTGGCTAAACGTTTTGTTAGGATTGACTTGTCGGATTCTAGCAGAGTTCTCGCCAGTGTTGAGGTTCGTTCTACTTTGATTGATCAGATTCAGAGCCGTCAGTTTGAGGATCAGCAGGGTGAGACCAGTCGGGCTACTCTAGATTCAGATGGGGTTCTGAGGTTTGATAGTCGCCTTTGCGTTCCGAGGATTAGTGATTTGATTCAGTTGATACTTCATGAGGCACATTGTATTAGATACTCCATTCACCCTGGCACAACAAATATGTATAGAGACTTGAGACAGCTTTACTGGTGGAGTGGTATGAAGCGGGATATAGCAGATTTTGTATCTCGGTGCTTGAACTATCAGCAGGTTAAGTTCGAGCACATGAGACCGTGTGGTTTGATGCAGCAACTTCCTATTCCTGAGTGGAAGTGGGAAGGGATTACTATGGACTTTGTTGTTGGTTTGCCTCGTACTTCTCATGGGTTTGATTACATATGGGTAATTGTTGATAGGCTGACTAAGTCAGCACATTTCTTGCCGGTTCAGACTTCTTATGGCGCATAGAGGTTAGCTCAGATCTACCTTCGTGAGATTGTTCGGTTGCATGGGGTCCCAGCTTCTATTATTTCAGACCGCGGCACTCAGTTCACATCTAAGTTCTGGAGGGCTATTCAGCGAGATTTAGGTACACAGGTTCATCTTAGTACCGCCTTCCACCCTCAGACAGATGGCCAGTCCGAGAGGACCATTCAGATTCTGGAGGTCATGCTTCGGTCCTGTGTTCTTGACTTTGGAGGTTCTTGGGATCAGTTTGTTCCCTTGGCAGAGTTTGCTTATAATAACAGCTTCCATTCGAGTATCGGCGTGGCACCTTTTGAGGCTTTGTATGGCAGGCATTGCAGATCACCAGTAGGTTGGTTTGGTTTTTATAGTTCTAGGCCACAGAGCACAGATTTGCTTCGAGATTCCTTAGATCAGGGTCGAGCAATTCAGGACAGACTTTGGGCAGCTCAGAGCAGGCAAAAGAGTTATGCTGATCGTAGGCTTCGTGCCTTGGAGTTTAGTGTCGGTGACTTGGTGTTTCTCCGTGTATCGCCCATGAAGGGCGTGATGAGATTTGGTAGGCGGGGCAAGCTTAGCCCCAGGTACATTGGGCCATTTGAGATTCTTCAGAGGGTTGGTAGCGTTGCCTATCAGTTAGCCTTGCCTCTGATGTTTTCAGCTATACATCCTGTATTTCATGTTTTGATGTTGCGTTGGTATGTCCCAGATGAGTCTCATGTGTTGCAGTGGGATTCAGTTCAGCTGGGTGAGGTTTTAGCCTTTGTTGAGGAGCCGACAGCTATTTTGGCCAGAGATGTCAAGAGATTGAGGTCTCGAGAGATCCCTGTTGTTAAGGTTCATTGGAGGCACTGTCCAGTCTAGGAGGCTACCTAGGATACCGAGAGAGATATGCGGGCTCAGTATCCGCAGCTGTTTGAGCCTTCAGGTACCCCCTTGACCTTGACTTTCGAGGACGAAAGTCCTTTTTAGTAGTGGATGATGTAATGACTCTTCCGGTCATTTCCACGTATACGTTTTCCTTGTACCGTTAGAGCTTGTTTGTAGTGGCCCCAAGTCATTTAAGGCTTATCGGGACTGGTATTTTGGTGCCGGATCCATTTGTTTGGTCGTATGATAAGTTTTGAAGTCAAGCAAGTCGGCAAAAGTTATCGTAAGTTTCTTTAATAAATTTTCTGAACTTTGGGTAAAATGTCTCAGAGCTTTTCTCTCAATATATAAAAAGTTAGAAGTCCCCCAAAATAACAAATTGAAGGTCTACGAGTCTAGTTTCCAACGCACAAAACCTCACGTCCAACTGATCTCGGAGTAAAAAGTTATGACTGTTTTACCACGGAGTGTCTGGCAGAAACCGGGTCGCGAACAGGGTCGAGAAACGGGTCGGGTCAAGATCGATTTAAAGCCTCAACTTCACGTTTTAAAATGCCATTTCAGTTCTAAAACAGTGAGAAAACATAAGGGAGGGTTCCAAGAGAGTTCTTGAGTATCAAAATCGTGCGATGGTGAATTGCGAACCTAAATTTAAGAATTTAATTAGCATCGCGCGTATATTTGAAAATATTTTATTTTAAAGTTATTATTTTTATTACCTTTTTTTAAAGTATTTTAAAGGTCTATGAAAAATATTTTTGTTACGATATAATTGTATATGTATTTATTTTATAAGGTTTTTATACATTGTAATATTTACGGAGATAGTAAATTTAGTTATGTTGAAATTTATTTTTATAACATAGTAGGTTTTATTCGAAATAATTTTCTAATGATTATGATATATTCAAAAATTATATTTATTTTACCACGAACCTATGCAATACCCGAGTACGTATGTAACATGGATCGACCTATCACTAAGTGGATAAGAGGAGGTGTGGTGATGACACCCACACCCCCACGTGGAAGTCAAGTGGACACCTAGAAGGCAACACCTAAAGTGTTTGATAGAATGGTCACTTAGTAATAAGAATTGATCATTTTTAAGAAAATGCAACCTGTACACATATAGGTATAAGTATACTACCATTATTTTCATTCACTTTTCATAGGGAGAGTAGATTTGAACACTGCCTATATGTATCTTTATACGTTGAAGAAATTAGGTGTGGAAAAATATTTTGATGCGATATTAAGAAAAATCAATTATCTATGTCAAGTTATTCAAGCCCGAGTTCGAGTTTGATGTCGTGTTGGAGCTTTATCGGAAAGGTTCAAGTTTGTCATCGGACGACAGGTAGGTTACGGTTTATTTTCCCTAGACTCCGCATATATAGGATAAAATTGTATTAATGGGCATCCTTGGGTTGGTTTATTAGGTTGGTACCACAGACCTCGACCGCTTTATTCATGTACGCCTACTTTTGTTCCTCCGTTGCTTGTAGTACTTGTCGATATATTTTATTTACCCTTGTGGTCTCGTGAGGCCTTGTTGACTCTGGAACATAGAAGGTGGGATTTTGGGAATGTCCGCGAGTCCCGGGCATAGAATTATCCTTCTAGGCTGGTTATGCTTGTTGAGTAGCTGTGGGCCTGTGCAGGGTCAATAGGTTGATTGTGAGCTGCTGGGGCAGCTATTGTGTTTGATCATACCATTTTCCATGCATATAAAGAGGTTTTATCCATGTTTTACTACGGTTTGGCTTCGGGCCTACTGACACTATTTTCTAAACCTTGCATTGCCCCGGGGCCACTTTTTGATGGAAATAATTTGGAAATGGTTTGATTTAACTTGTGAATATTCCTGGGTAAAAGAAAGTAAAATTATGATTTAAATCACCAGTTTTACGATTAACGCTAGACTCGGCAGGGCCGGGGTGCTAGTTGAGTTTTCTTGCTACTTGAGATAATTTTAGCCTCGGTCGGACCAAGCACCCGAGATGACTTTCTACTGTTTAGACCCGGTTATGCCCGGGCACCCTTGGAGGGTTTTTTGGAGATATTTTCCTACTACTTTAGTCCTGGACAGGGTCTGGCATGCATATTCGAGACAGGGTCTCTATCTTGAAACCAGACTTGCTTCCGGATGACATGTTTTGATACTGAGTTTAGTATGGGGTCGGGGACCTCCACGGACCTTGCCATCCGAGCCTGGGGCTTCGGGGTGCGTGTGCCAGAGGAAGGGTATACGGCGGAGCAGAGGTATACATGCAGTTTCTTTCCGTGGAACATACCTGCTGGGCCGGATCGGCACCGGAGGAGGTACATACAGAGTTACCATTTCACTTGAGATCTTCATGCATCATATCATTCGTTGTTTGAGTCTCCACCCTTGTTTGTTGTTTGTTGATTGTACGCTCTGGTAGTGTGGGATGCTGGAGGGTTTGTTTCTTGTTTGTGTTCCCTGGTTGTATAGGCAGCCGGGGGACTGTAGGTAGACTCTTGCTATTTACTTACAAAATTATTCCTTGTTACGGTTAAGAATTAAATTTGTTACTGCTAAACTGTTAGTTTCTGGATTGAGATTGATATGATTAGTTGAGTTTGATTCATGTCTCTGAGCATGCCTATCATTACTCTTTCTCTCTTCTTCTTACACTTGAGGTTACCGGTATACCGTCAATTTCGTAAACTTATTATGTATACACTGTTATTGCAAGGACCCCAGGTGCGTTGTTTCTTACTTTCACCTGTGCCTATGGTGTATATATTTTGCTTGTTGGCCTCACATGTGGTTCTGTTGACTTCCCTCTGGGCTAGATCCTGTGTACCCTTTCGTTGATTTCTGTGACTACTTGCTTCTGTTTTGTCTGTTACTATGCTTTTATCTTATATGTGCCCAGTCGGCCTATGATACCTATTGTGTACCTTATGCTTCCCATTTGGTGCTCACCCTACCCCCCTGCATCTTTGGGTGCAGATCCTAGCGTGGTCCATCGCCGTTAGATCGCTGTGATTCGTGCTTGGAGATCTGTTGGGGACTACTTCAGACTGAGGGTGAGCTCTTGGCGATCGGAGCTTAGCTTTAGTTTATCTTTTGCTTCATGTACTCTATTACCATTCAGAGACATCTGTATATATTGTTTTGGATCCTTTGCACTCCATGTATGTAGTTTTGGCTCTATACTATGTACCAAGTTGTCACAACCCGATTTCTCGGTCATGATGGCACCTACAACCCCCCAGTAGGCCAACCAATTTCTGTAGCCCAGGACAGTTAGTAATGGGCTACTATTTAACAAATAAGCGGGTGAGTAGTTTAATAAGCAAAATTGAGGGAACAAGATGAAGAGAATAAATAACAGGAATATATATATACATATGCGGAAACTAAACCAAACCCCAAGACCTGGTATCATAGTATAGAGCCAGAACTACATAAGGAATACAAACGATCCAATGCAACGTATACAGATGTCTCCAAATGGTAATAGAGTACATAAGGCAAAAGATAAGCTAAAGCTAAGCTCTGATCGCCAAAAAGCTCACCCTCAGTCTAAAGTAATCCCCAACAGATCTCCAAGCACGACTTACAGCGATCTAACGGCGATGGCCCACGCTAGGATCTGCACCCAAAGATACAGGGGGTAGGGTGAGCATCAAATGCGAAGCATAAGGTACCCAGTAGGTATCATAGGCCGACTGGGCACATATAAGATAAAAGCATAGTAACAGACAGAAAAGAAGCTAGTAGTCACAGAAATCAACAAAAAGGTACACAGGAGCTAGCCCAGAGGGAAGTCAACAGAACCACATGTGAGGCCAGCAAGCAAAATATATACACCATAGGCACAGGTGAAAGTAAGAAACAACGCACCTGGGGTCCTTGCAATAACAGTGTATACATAATAAGTTTATGAAATGGACGGTATACCAGTAACCTCAAGTGTAAGAAAAAGAGAGAAATAGTAATGATAGGCATGCTTAGATACATGAATCAAGCCCAACTAATCATATCAATCTCAAATGCAGCAACTAACAGTCTAGCAGTAACCAATTTCATAATTAACCGTAACAGGGAACAATTCTACAAGTAAATAGCAAGAGTCTACCTATAGTCCCCCGGCCGCCCATACAACCGAGGAACACAAACAAGTGAAAACAAACCCTCCGGCATCCCATACTACCGGAGCTTACAATCAACAAACAACAAACAATGGTGGAACCTCAAACAATGAATGATATGATGCATGAAGATCTCAAGTGAAATGGTATCTCTGTATGTACCTCCTCTGGTGCCGATCCGGCCCAGCAGGTAGGTTCCATGGAAGGACACTTCCCGTATACCTCTACTCCACCGTATACCCTTCCTTCGGTACACGCAGCCCGGAGCCCCAGGCCCGGATGGCAAGGTCCATGGAGGTCCCTGACCCCATACTAAAACTCAGTATCAAAACATGTCATCCGGAAAGCAACACAGCCTCCCGGTTCAGGATAGAGGACCTAGTCCTACATATGCATGCCCCAACCCTGTCCAGAACTTAAACAAGTAGTTAAAATATCTCAAAAACCCCTCTCAAAGGGTGCTCCGGGCATACACGGTCTAAACAAGTAAGAAAGTCGTCTCAGGTGCTACGGTCGACCCGAGGCTACAATTATCTCCCACAGTAGCAAGAAAACTCTAACTTAGCACCCCGGCCCTGCCGCGTCTAGCGTTAATTCGTAGAAACAGGTGATTTAAAACATAATTTTACTTTCTTTTACCCAGGAATATTGCACAGTTAAAATCAAACCATTTTCCCCAAATCAGTCCTTTCCATATAAAAACAAGCCCCGGGGTCCATGCAATATTTAGACTAGAAAACTACGCCTGTCAGTAGGCCCGAAGGCCCAAACCATAGTAAAAACCATGGACTAAAATACCTCTTTATATGCATGGAAATGGTATGGATCACCAACACAATAGTCCCTTCCGCAGCAAGCTCACACTCAACTTCGACCCTGCACAGGCCCACAGCTACTCAGCAAGCATAACCAGCCTAGAAGGATAATTCTATGCCCGGGACTCGCGGACATTCCCAAAATCCCACCTTCTATGTTCTAGAGTCAACAAGGTCTCATAGGACCACAAGGGTATATAAAATATATCGGCAAGTACTACAAGCAACGGAGGAACAAAAGTAGGCGGACATGAATAAAGCGGTCGAGGTCTGTGGTACCAACCTAATAAACCAACCCAAGGATGCCCATTAATATAATTTTATCCTATACATGCGGAGTCTAGGGAAAATAAACTGTAACCTACCTGTCGTCCGATGACAAGCTGCTAGAGCGATGATATCCAATCCTGAACCGCTCCGAAAAACTCCGAAACAAAATCAAACTTGACTTTGGGCTTGAATAGCTTGATGTAGATAATTGATTATTGATCCGTGATAGAATAACTCGTCAAAGTATATTTCTCATAAAATCTCTCGTCAACGTGCTAAGAGTAGACACATATACGTATGTATGTAGCAAGGGAATTTGTTCATATTAATAGGTCTTATTTCACAGAAAGTTTAAGAATGAGTGATAATCAAGGATAAGCACTACTTACCATTGTTTACATAAGTTATCAAATGACAATCATAATGGCTATATATATATTAATATAATAGGTAATTAAAGTCCTAAATGGGCATGTGGCAGCACATTAGTAAGTGAACAAACTTTGTGTCCTTCCCCTCCACTTCCACGTGGAAGGGGTGGTTTAACACCTCCTTTCTCATTCCGTTATATATATATTTGGGTATTGAATAAGTTCGTGGTAAAATATATATAACTTTTTGAATATATCATAATTCATAGGAAATTATTTCAAACAAAACCTACTATATTATAATAATAATTTTTAACATAACTAAATTTACTATCTCCGTTAAAATAATACAATTTATAAAAGCCTTATAAAATAAATACATACACAATTATGTCATAACAAAAGTATTTTTCATACACATTAGAATACTTTAAAAAGGTAATACAAAATATAACTTTAAAATAAAATATTTTCAAATATACGCGCGATGCTAGTAAAATTCTTAAATTTAGGTTCGCAATTCACCATCGCACAATTTTAATACTCAAGAACTCTCTTGGAACCCTCTCTTATGTTTTCTCATTGTTCGAGAACTGAAATAGCGTTTTAAAACGTGAAGTTGAGGCTTTAAATCGATCTTGACCCGACCCGGTTCGCGACTCAGTTTCTGCCAGACAGTACACGGTAAAACAGTCATAATCTTTTACTCCGAGATCAGTTGGACGTGAGGTTTTGTGCGTTGGAAACTACACTCGTAGACCTTTGATTTGGTATTTCAGGGGACTTCTAACTATTTATATATTGACAGAAAAGCTCTGAGACATTTTACCCAAAGTTCAGAAAATTTATTAAAGAAACTTACGATAACTTTTGCCGACTTGCTTGACTTCAAAACTTATCATACGACCAAACAAATGGACCCGGCACCGAAATACCAGTCCCAACAAGCCTTAAATGACTTGGGGCCACTACAAACAAGCTCTAACGGTACAAGGAAAATGTATACGTGGAAATAACCGGAAGGGTCATTACATCATCCACTACTAAAAAGGACTTTCGTTCTCGAAAGTCAAGGTCAAGGGGGTACCTGAAAGCTCAAACAGCTGCGGGTCCTGAGCACGCATATCTCTCTCGGTCTCCCAGGTAGCCTCCTTGACTTGATGGTGCCTCCACTGAACCTTGACAATCGGAATCTCTCGAGACCTCAATCTCCTGACATCTCTGGCAAAAATAGCTACCGGCTCCTCAACAAAGGCTAAACCTTCACCCAACTGAACTGAATCCCACTGCAAAACTTGAGACTCATATGGGACATACCGAGGCAACATCGAAACATGAAATACAGGATGTATAGCTGAAAACATCGGAGGCAAGGCTAGCTAATAGGCAACGCTACCAACCCTCTGAAGAATCTCCAATGGCCCAATGTACCTGGGGCTAAGCTTGCCCCACCTACCAAATCTCATCACGCCCTTCATGGGCGATACACGGAGAAACACCAAGTCACTGACACTAAACTCCAAGGCACGAAGCCTACGATCAGCATAACTCTTCTACCTGCTCTGAGCTGCCCGATGTCTGTCCTGATTCGCTCGAACCTGATCTAAGGAATCTCGAAGCAAATCTGTGCTCTGTGGCCTAGAACTAAAACCATCAAACCAACCTACCAGTGATCTACAACGCCTGCCATACAAAGCCTTAAAAGGTGCCATGCCGATACTCGAATGGAAATTGTTATTATAAGTAAACTCTGCCAAGGGAACAAACCGATCCCAAGAACCTCCAAAGTCAAGAATACAGGCCCAAAGCATGTCCTCTAGAATCTGAATGGTCCTCTCGGACTGGCCATCTGTCTGAGGGTGGAAAGAGGTACTAAGATTAACCTCTGTACCCAAATTTCACTGAATAGCCCTCCAGAACTGAGATGTGAACTGAGTGTCGCGGTATGAAATGATAGAAGCTGGGACCCCGTGCAACCGAACAATCTCACGAAGGTAGATCTGAGCTAACCTCTCCGCGCCATAAGATGTCTGAACCGGCAAGAAATGTGCTGACTTAGTCAGCGTATCAACAATCACCCATATGGAATCAAACCCATGAGAAGTACTAGGCAAACCAACAACAATGTCAATAGTAATCCCTTCCCACTTCCACTCAGGAATGGGAAGTCGCTGCATCAAACCACCAGGTCTCATGTGCTCGAACTTAACCTGCTGACAGTTCAAGCACCGAGATATGAAATTCGCTATATCCCGCTTCATACCACTCCACCAGTAAAGCTGTCTCAAGTCTCTATACATCTTTGCTGTGCCAGGGTGAATGGAGTATCTAGTACAATGTGCCTCATGAAGTATCAACTGAATCAAATCACTAATCCTAGGAACACAAAGGCGACTATCAAACCTCAGAACCCCATCTAAATCTAGGGTAGCCCGACTGGTCTCACCCTGAACAACCCAAACACGAAGGTCACCCAACTGCTGATCCTCAAACTGACGGCTCTGAATCTGATCAATCAAAGTAGAACGAACCTCAACACTGGCGAGAACTCTGCTACGATCCGACAAGTCAAGCCTAACCAAACGGTTAGCCAAGGACTGAATGTCCAAGCCCAACGGTCGCTCTGAAATTGAAAGAGAAGCTAGGCTACCCACTCACTGTCTTCCGACTCAAGGCATCCGCTACCACGTTTGCCTTGCCCGTATGATACAGAATAGTGAAGTCATAGTCCTTCAGTAACTAGACCCATCTCCTCTGTCTCGAGTTCAACTCTCGCTGACTCGTGATATACTGAAGACTAAGGTGATCGGTGAAGATCTCACAATGAACTCCATATAGGTAATGCCTCCAGATCTTAAGCGCGAAAACTATCGCCGCCAACTCTAAGTCATGAGTGGGGTAGTTGCGCTCGTGAACCTTCAGCTGCCTCAATGCATATGCTATTACTCGACCCTGGTGCATCAACATACAACCAAGACCAACCCCAGAAGCATCACAGTACACGGAGAAGCTCTGACCCTCACCCGGCAAAGTCAAAACTAGAGATGAAGTCAATAAGGCCTTAAGCCTCTGGAAGATATCCTCACACTGATCCGACCACTGAAATGGGACATCCTTCCTAGTCAGAATAGTCAACGGTGCTTCTATGGAGGAAAATCCCTCAACGAACCGTCTGTAGTAACCTGCTAACCCAATAAAGCTGTGGACCTCAGTAGCAGTAGTAAGTCTAGGCCAATCACAAACCGCAGCAATCTTTCTCGGGTCAACCCTAATCCCATCCTTAGACACCACGTACCATAGGAATGCAACTGACTCAAGCCAAAACTCACACTTTGAGAACTTGGCATAAAGCCGATGATCTCTCAAAGTCTGGAGTATAACCCTCAAGTGCTGCTCATGCTCATCTCTATACGCGAGTATACCAAGATGTCGTCTATAAAAACTATCACAAATGAGTCCAAATACGGGCCAAGAACCCTGTGCATCAAGTTCATAAAGGCTGTGGGGGCATTAGTCAACCCAAAAGACATCACCAGGAACTCATAATGGCCATAACGTGTCCTGAATGCAGTCCTGGGGATGTCCTCCGCCCTAATCCTCAACTGATGGTAGCCAGACCTCAAATCAATCTTCAAAAACACGACTGAACCCTGAAGCTGGTCAAATAAGTCATCAATCCTCGGCATCGTATACCTATTCTTCACTGTCACCCTAAGGTGACACACTAGGTCTAATAAACCCCTTAGCTAACAGATCCTGGAGCTGCTCCTTAAGCTCTCTCAACTCAGCAGGAGCCATACGGTAAGGAGAATTAGAAATGGGCCTGGTGCCCGGCTCTAGCTCAATAGCGAAATCAATATCTCTCTCAGGTGGAAGGCCTGGCAGGTCCGTAGGAAACACATCGAGGAAGTCTCTAACCACAAGAACAGACTCAGGAGAAGTAGGGTCAGCACTAACATCTCGGACATATGCTAGATAAGCTAAACACCCACGGGAAATCAACTTCCTAGCTCGAAGACAAGAGATTATCCCAGATGGTGCATGGCTAACAGAACCCTGCCACACAACCGGAGATACACCGGGCACAGCTATGGTAATGGTCTTGGCATAACAATCCAAAACCACACGGTGAGGGGATAATCAATCCATGCCCAGTATCACATCAAAATCTAGCATATCAAGAATTATCAAATCACCCCAAGTCTCTGAATCACCAATAGATATCATACAAGATCTCACAATCTGATCCACTACTAAAGAATCTCCTACTGGGGTCGAAACAGAAACAGGAATAGATAATGGCTCACTAGCCAACCCCAAACAAGGCACAAATTAGGTAGATACATATGAACAAGTGGATCCAGGATCAAATAAAGCCATAGCAGACTGATGGCACAGATAAATCGTACCTGTAATCACAACATCTGAGGCCTCTGCCTCTGGTCTCCTAGGGACCGTGTAAAACTGACGACGACCTCCACCTACCCGACCGCCATCCCTACCACCAGCTCTGCTGCGTGGAGCATCACCTCTACTCTGACGACCACCCCCTCTAGCAGGAGGCTGAACTGCTCGTAAAGGCTCGACCAACTGAACTGTACCCTACTGAGGACAATCTCTAGGAAAATGACCAATCACACCATAAGTAAAACAAGCCCCTGATGGCCTACTCAGTCGAGAAGAACCAGTAGATCCCGTATGACCACCACGGCCTGATGCCCCAGAAACTGTACCCCTCGAAGACTGGCCGCTGTAGCCCTAATAGCTGCCCTGACCCTGCTCAAACTGGGTACTACCGAAAGTCTGAAGGGAAGACTGAAAAGGTCGGCTGGACTGACCCTGGTGCTGCTGTGGATGATAAGCCCGGCTCCACTAGCCAGAACCTCTACCACCATACCTGGAACCATTGTAGACACCCTGATGTCGAGGACTCTTATCTCTGGACCCCTGATCATATCGCTGTAAGTCCTCCACAGTGCGGGCATAGTCTATGATAGCCTGAAATGACCGACCACCGGCAATCAATATCTCAGCTGGCTGCCTGATCTCTGGCCTCAAACCCCATACAAATCTGCGAATCCTATCTGCCTCGGTAGAAATGATCATAGCTCCGAACGATGCTAGCTGATGGAAATGGGTCTCATACTCTGAGACAGTCATAGTCCCTGCATAAGGTGAGTAAACTGCTCCCTGCGAGCTCACGATCACTCTGAGGTAGCAACCAGGCCTCATAAAACTCACACCAGGTCAAAGGAGGAGACGATGGTGGTCTACAAGCAACCTGAGCCCTCCACCATAACTTCGCTGGGCCCTCCAACTGATAGGTAGTATAACCAACCCCGTGAGTCTCCAACAAACCCAAATGATGCAACATCTCCTCACAGGTAGTAATAAAGTCATGTGGATCCTGTACAAAAGTACCAGCAAATCTCGGAGGTGCTAACCTCAAAAACCTACCCGCGCCTTCTGCTCTGACTCTGTCATAGCTGGGCGAGGAGCAAGAGGTTGTGCAACAGATGGGATCGGAATGACCTCCGCACGAGGAGCCATAGTCGCAAACTGCACTCCTGAACTCTGTGCACCCAGGGCTTCCCCCTGAGCGGATGTATGCGCTACCTCATAGGGCCGCTCTCCAATCATACCCAAAAGCTGTAATAGTAATCCCCGAATATCTGGAGACTGAGCTGCAGCTGGAGCTGGCACAGAAGTGGGCACTGGAGCTGGTACTGGAGCTGGTACTGGAGCTGGCGCTGGAGCTGGTACTGGAGCTGGTGGTACCTGGGCTTCCCCCTGATCCACATTCCACTCGGGCTCTATCTCCACTCTAGCAGCTCTAGCAGGTGCCACTGCTCGAGGGCATCCTCGACCCTTAGCTGGAGTGGGAGGCTCATCTCCACGTGATGCCGATGATCTCGTACGAACCATCTGTGGAAGAATGAAGTAGAACAAATGAGATTTCCAAAAATTTCAAGGGTTCCACGCACGACACAGAAGCAATGAAAGAGTCAAATTTCCTAACACCAAGAAATCGGGTCGTGACAACCAGTCCCTTCAAACCCCTAACACCAATTAAATACAATAATGATATCCCAACTTAACGAGGAAAAAGGGCTACCCGAAGCCACAATATCAAAAATACCACTTCGCGACTCAAAAATCTAGAAAAACAATTCTAGAACGTGGGATTACGAAGGAGGGTCATAGGAGGGAGATTACCTCAACAAAAGCTTCAAAATACCAACATAAACAATCTGATATAAGGATCCAACATCGCTACTACATCGTAACTATATCAAACCACAATTCTATGACAAGTTCGGCCCTACCTGGTTCTGCCGGACAGTACGTGGTAAAATGATCATAACTTTCTACTCAGATGTCGTATTGATAAGCAGTTTGATGTTTTAGAAACTAGACTCAAAGACCTTTAATTTGATATATAATAAGCCCTCTAAATCTTTATAGATTGGGAGATATGCTCACCCCAAGTCAGATTTCAACAAGATTACATATGTAATTACAACTTCCGCCTTGACCCAAAATCGATACTACCAAATACGAGTTCATGCCGAGGTATAACTCTACAAGAGGTATACAACAACATACCAAACCAAAAGATATACAAATAGCTCTTTAAAGCACGATAAATTTAAAAACTCTAATATCAAGGAATCATGCCAAGAAAAGAATGGAAAATCCTTTACATACCTTAACACTCGCTTTTGAAGCTACCACGAACTCCATTTGCACACCCGCCGCAACTCAAAACAAAATAAATACTCACACTGACTCAAAATACCTTTCAACGTGACTCTACGGTCATGACTCTTCATAAACATAAAATGTTTCATCATTATAAGGCTCGGAAAAATATATTTTTAGAGAGAAAGGGAAAGAATGGATTTTGTAAATTTTATTCTCAAAAAGTAGTTGAATATGTATGTAGAGATATATATAAATTGATATACATGTTAAGTGGTAAGTGGAGACAATTATCACTATTTCTCTTGATAAACTTGGACGGCTACATACTTGCAAACATTTGGAAAGTTGCTTCACTTTTAAGATTGCCACTAGGATATGTGTAAATGCATATGAATATTTAAAATTTAACATTAATTATAAGTCAAAACGTTTAACTTAATTATAGATGCTAACTGATGGCTATCATTTGGTGTGTTGTTCCTCCACTTCCACGTGGAAGTGGAGGTGCTACCACCCTACTTTTTTATCTCATTACGTAAACACTTAGATATTGCGTAGGTTCATTGTAAAATACATATAACTTTTGAATATATCACAATTCATTAAAAATTATTTAAAACAAAACCTACCTCATCTAACAATATTCTCAACATACTTAACATCCTCGTGAAAATATCACTAGATTATAAAAACTCTTATAAAATAAATACATATATAAATTAGACACTTTCGAACACGTGCAGTATTAATAAAATTCTCAAATTTTGGATCATAAGCCTTCAACACGGGATGAAGGAAACCCTTAAATACCTAAAATGTTACAAAAATGATCTTCGTTAGGAATTTCATCAGTTCCATTGAGTTCGAAATGCCATTTTTTATTGTGTAGCATAGTTAATTTGTGTTCGTGGAATCCCAAATGAATCTCGAGGGTCCATCTGGTGATTTTTAAGTTGTCAAAAAAGTTGTTGTTGGCTTGTTGATGTAGCAGTAGTAGCCATCCCTTCACCCACATGGATGGTGGTCTGCATGCACAAAGAGGAGGCTTTGGCCTTGCCTCCCTGTGCCCTTTGCCCACGCGAGGTCTTGGCTGCGTGCGTGTGCCTGCACGTGCAGTGGACAGCATCCATGCGTGCTGAAGAGGGGTATAGACCTGCCTCTGCCTGCCTTGTGCATGCAAGAGCGCCTGGCCGTCCACATGCTTGGTGTCCTGGCCGCGTGCGCATAGGCCTGGCATGGACTCTATATATATTTGAAACTTTAATTTTTCCTCAAAACATTTGAAATTTCTTCATTGTTTTGATCTTTAAAGGCTGGTTCCAAGCTTCCTTTAATCCCTCATTATTCTTGTATGTCCCTCCTAGTTCTCTTCTATTTTTCCATCATTAAATATTTGTTGTATTCTGTTTAATTTTTGTAAAATTCCTTATTTTAATTCTTGATCAAAGTGGACTTCCGAGCTGTTTTGGGCCCCGAAATGAGTCCCATTCGCACCAAAATTTTAGGCATGGGCTTAGAAACCCGTTGCAAATGTAATTGTAAATTTTATTTTCTATTTCATTGCACGAGCCCCAAGGGTTATATTCCAACCCAATTTCAGGCCCAAAAATTTTGTATAGAAATATGGGTGTCATTCCTATCGTCTTGACACATGGATTAATTTCTTAATAGTGTGGTAGCATTCCGAGGCTGTTTTTAAAGGGAAGCACATGAGTGATGATTCGTACTTGTAGTTTGACCGAGAGATAGGTTCCAGTTTACTTATTTTAAACTTGGATTAGGTAGATTTTATAGGTTAAGGTTAGAATTAGGCTTAAATCTTATTTTATGCTCTATTTGTCCATCCTCGGGACTGTAGAATAGTACTATCATATTTATCATTAGTATAGAATCTTGTAGAACCACCGTGGCTAGCCTAGAATCCTTAGAATAACTTAGGAAGGTTTTAGAGACAAAGTAGGTGCTTTTACTTATTTTCTTGCTTTATTTCCATTTTTGCCCATTTATTCTCCTGTTTGTGTATCTGTGGGTCCGGGGCAATAGTGTGGATTGGATGAGGTTCCAAGTCAGTTATCCTGTTTAGAGGGTGTTTTACCCTGGTTGATTTGATTTTCCCTGAATTTTGCATCATAGCTTATACTGCATTGCATGGAAAATGGTTTCGAAGTGATGGATATATGAGATTTTTGGTTCAAACATGAGATTTTAACTTAACCACTGGTTTTCAGAAGAAAGAAAAGTACCACTATTTTCTCCAGTTCAAGGGACATTTCCAAACCTTTTCTCTATTAACTTTTTTGTTGATGTCCAAGGCATGATTTCGGGCTTCCCAAGGAGCACATATCTGCATTTTACTTTTATGCATATGTTAATGAGCTCGAGGTTACATTTTGGGTGCCTAGGTTACAAGATACTGGGTTTTTACTTTCTTCATTAGCCATACACCGCATCATATCATCTAACGATATGTTGAATTACATTACTTATATGTAGTTGGAGTACTTTGGCCTTTATTATCATTATTATTTTCATTGCCAGTTTAGATAGTTTTGTTTTCCGTTGATAAATATATTTAGGTGGATCTCTGTAGTTAGTTTACTTGCTTGAGTCTTATGATATATATTATCTTTTTGTGCTCGGTTGACCTATGATGCCTAAAGAGTACCCATTTATTTTGTACGCATACTAACTCTGCATCTTTTTCTGATGCAGTACCTAGTACGATCCATCATTATTGACCCTCCAATCGTTAATGGCCAGCTGTTGTTTGGATCGCGGTGAGCTCTTTGCGTTTTGAGATCTTTTAGTGCTTTTCTACATATCTATCTATATTTTACATTTTGGATAGACAACACTTTTTGTATAGCTATTCTATACTTTAGATGCTCTTGTACCAGTGACCCTACGTTCGAGGTTAGTCTTATAGATATTTGTCTTCTCGGTCACTTTGGGGCCATTTTGTATGTTACTGTGGTTGGTATATATATATACTATTGGCCCTCTTTTTGTATAATTCACTACCCTATTTCATTATTTAAACTATTTACTATACTTCTGCATTCTTGGGTTGTCTTGCCTACTGGAGGGTTATGTAGGTGTCATCACAACCTAATTTTGGGTCATGATATAGTGGTATCAGATATTTAGGTTCACCGGCCTTGCCAATACAAGAGAAAAGTGTCTAGTAGAGTCTCGTGTATTGATACAATGATGTTCGTATCCTATCTTCGAGAGGCTATAGGGCATTCCTAGGAAAGATTACATCTTGTTTTATTCCTTATCTTGCGTACTTGACCTTATCAACTTCTAAGTATCTTTTGTTTCACTCTTTCTCAGATTTTTTGGACGAGATCAGAAGCAGGTAAGTACGAGACCCTTGCACCTACAATTAGATCCATAGCTAGGGGATAGGGTAGAGGTCAACCCAAAGGTCGAGGTAGAGGATGGGTTGTGGCGCCATCTCGAGCCAAACTAGATTACCTTCACCGGAACCTGATGTTAAGGTTCAGGAGGTGTATTTTAATCTTGAGGATATAGGGCCAGCCCAGTATCCGGCAAGTTTCGTGGCTACTCTAGTACTACAAGATACATTGGTTCACCTGCTTGGGTTTCTTGAGGGTATGTCACAGCCAGCAGGTTTGCCTGGTACTCCAATTGGTTCTCTTGTTAGAGACGAGGCTCTGACTTCATCCTAGGCAGTGGCATAGGTTTTAGGAGCGCAACCTACTACTATGGCTCCCTGATTAGAGGTGTTTCCAGTCCCTAAAGTTGTTCTACCTATTCCATCTTAGCCATTCATGTCTTTTGAGGAGCAACAAATGCTTGGAAGGTTTCTATGGTTGGGTCCCCCGAGGTTTTTTGGTGCTCCTAGGAAGGATGTGCACGAGTTTCGAGTGAGCTGCCAGGAGAGGTTCCATAACCTTGGGTTGGTTGAGTTGCATGGAGCACATTACATTGCGTTTTAGCTGGATGTTCTAGCAAAACTGTGGTGGAGGTCCTATATAACTTGCAGACTAGACGGGTAACCTCCGCTTACTTTGACACAATTCTCCGCAGCTTTCTTAGAGAAGTATGTACCATGTTGTTTGAGGGAGAGGTTGATGGATAGGTTAGAGCAGGGTTCCATGTATGTCTTAGAGTATTAGGTCCGTTTCCATGAGCTGGCTAGGCATGCCACTATGATTCTGCCCACTGTGCATGAGAGAGTGCATCGATTTGTTAGAGGGTTGACTTTAGAGCTCCATTTGGCTACATAGGGTATAATAGCAACGATCCAGTCCTTCTTGGAGGTTATGGATCATGCTCTCACTATTGAGGGCATACTTCATGAGGCCCAAGGGGACAATAATAAGAGGCCCTGCCATCTGGGCAATTACAGTGGTCCACTGTACCTAGGTAGAGGTTTCTTTGGTAGAGGCAGCATCAGCAGTGTTTTTAGCCGAGCTGGCTTGCTCAGGTGACATTAAATATTATCGAGGTGTAAGGTAGGTAGAGTAATGTTCAAATTTTATTAGGTGCCTGTTCTGGGTCCACATGTCATGGTAGTCATCTTGATTTAGTGGGGTATAGTTGGTCGGGGTGGTTATAATTGTGGCAAGTTGGGACACTTTTCTAGGGAGTGCCTTTTAGCGCAACACTGTAGGTGATATGATCAGCCGATTTAGGCCCTCAAGGCTCTAGCAGTATCGGCTAGAGGTGGTGCACAAGGTAGTAGGGGTAGTCCCCAAGGTACTCAAGGTGGTCCTCGATTTGGTAGATTGGGTGGTCCTGGCGTTTGGATCCACATGTATACATTTTTGGGCTGTATAGAGGCCGAGGCTTCAGATGCTATCATCACAGGTACAATCTCTATTTGTCATCAGTTAGCTTCATTTTTGTTTCATCTGAGGTCTACATTCTCCTATGTGTCTGCTTATTATGCTACTCGTCTAGAGTCTGCTTGTGAGTTATTGCATGTGCCTTTGCATGTAGCTACCCCAGTAGGAGATTCTTTAGTAGTGTATCATGTATACCGAGCTTGTCTGGTGACTATTCTGGGATATAACATGTGGGTAGACCTGGTTGTGCTAGATCAGGTTGATTTGAATATGATTTTAGGCATGAATTAGTTGTCTCCCTACCATGAGGTCTTGGATTGCTTTTCTAAGACCATTACCCTATGATGCCTGGTATCCCTCCTATAGTATGGAAGGGTGCCGATAGCCACATGCCGAGGAGAGTTATATCTTTCCTAAGCGCCCAGCGATTGGTTGGGAAGGGGTGCTTAGCCTATCTTGCTTATGTTTGTGAAACTAGTGCAATCACACCTTCTCTTCAGTTAGTTCTCATAGTTTACGAGTGATAACGCTCAAACTACACCTCCAATTAGGAAGCGTAAGCGATCGTAGTCAAATATAGAACCCAACTAGGTTGGGGTCGAATCCCACAGGGAATATGGTGAGAATTAAGTCGTTAGTGAATTATGTAACTAATAGTCAATAGTTTCCGGTAAAAGGGGGGGTTTTGCGTAATCAAATTGTAAACAAAAACAAATAATTAACGTATGAGAAATAATCAATAGGAGAATGAACTAGGGAAGTGTTTACCATGGCGTTGGTAACAATGTCGATTCTAGGCTTAACCGGGTTCTTTTTATGTGTGTGTCACGATGTGATTCAATTAATGGTATCGTCTAAACGTCTCTCGACCAAATAAACAAATTTCCTTTTCTATTCTCTCGACCTCGAAAAGATGTGCTTTTTAGATTTCAATCCTAAACATCAAGTAGATTAATCTAGTTACAAGCATTAATCTATAGCGAGAGTTAGTAGTCACTCTGAATTCCTTGTTGTTAATCAGTTTTCCCGCCGGTTTTTAAATTCTTTACACAAGCAAATTAAACCTAGGCATGTTCTAGCATGTTGATGCAATCCACTAGAAAGGTTTAAATCAATGAATGATTAACAACGTGACAATACATATATTGAACCCAACGCTACCCGGAATCTATATCGCTACGTTTGCCATGGCTCCCACAACCCTAGTTGTGGGAGGTTTAGTTACTCATGCTTGTAGAAAAATAAAAGAAAGTCATGTTCATAATAAAGAAAAGAGATCCTTACAATGTAGTGAGAACAATCTTTAATTATTCCAAGAACAAGAAACCAAAGATCCCAAGAACAATCAAGAACAAGATTGAGGAGAAGGAAACCGTGTGTAGCGCGTTTCCTCTCACAAAACTCGCTCAAAACTCTCCTACAATTATTGGGTAATGTATGTAAAAACTATTGGAAAGGTAATAATCTAAAATAAACCTAACATAGGGTATTTATAGGAGTCTAGGGAACCAATCCCAAAAACGTCCGGATTCCGCGTAGTGGACTGCCTAAGTGTGACGGCCAGGGTGACGGACCGTCACAGGGTTGACGGATCATCGCCTGGACCGTCACCCTTAGGCAGTGGTGCTGCCTTGGCTGCTGCCTTGGTGTGACGGTTTGGGTGACGGACCGTCACACCCTTGACGGACCGTCACCTGAACCGTCACTCTTATCCAGAATGCTCTTTTTTGCGTATTTCCTTCCGTTTCCATGTTTGTCTCCATTTCCTATAAATATAACATAAAACCATCAAAAACAATGACGGTTGCTTGAAAACGTACGATTGTTCTTAGTTAAAAAGAGTCGAAAGTGCCGTAAATTGGCGGCACATCAACACCCTCAACTTAAAACGTTCGCTTGTCCTCAAGCAACATAACATAAAAACAATAAGACGACTCAACTAAGAACACAAACTCATGTCTCTAGCAACTCATGGTCATTCAAAACTTATTCAATTAAATCAAGCTCCCTCGTAGCACACGAATGTATGAAACACTAACTTGCAAGGATCCAAACATGTCATTTCGATATGATAGAACATTCTACATTCACACGCGCAGCTATCCTAACAATCAATAGACAATACAAACATCTTGGTGCCCTCACCACAAAGAAATCCCACACACAAGATTTGGGACTAGGTAAGCGCTCACACTCACAAACGATTTCAAACAATGCACATGGCGATACCATAGGTTTGCCCTTACTATTCTATTTCAGTTCTTTCAGAAAGCCGCTCAGGATCACTACAGGACTTGTTTAGGCTTGTAATGAGGCTTCGGGTGCAGGTAGGATACATTTAGGGGTTAGTGACTAAGCCCTCCTTGGAACTACCGACGTCTTATTACCACATAACTTACTTTGTCCATCCTTATTCACCTTTATATTTCCTTCTTTCTAGCTACAGGTGCGGCCTCTTTATTTTGACAATTCTTTTTATTTCTTTTTCGATCTTTTTCATCTCTTTTTTTTTTCTTTCTTTTTTTCTTAGGCACACACCCGACTTTTCATTCTATTCACAACCAATCTTCACTATCCTCTTTTTCTTATCATTCACCTCTATAGTAGCCACCCTCAACTTAGGTTGATTGCCTGGGTTGAGGTGCACAATGTCCATGGAAGGACCAGGGCCAAAACAGGGTTTACCTCTATAGTAGCCACCCTCAACTTAGGCTGATTGCCTGAGTTGAGGTGCACGATGTCCAAGGAAGGACCAGGGCCAAAATAGGGATTCAAAGTTAAACAGGAATGGTGACAGGTTATGGAAAGAACAAGGTCAATTATGGCTCAAACAGGGATCAAAGGGGTTATTTATATTTGGACGGTCTTTTAGGTTAAGTGGACTGCACACAAAAAGGGCCTGTGATCCTTTCCTAAGCAACCAACTTCAAACTTAACAAAATAGACTGGGCAAGTTCTAGATGCATGCACAGAGTAAGAATTTATAACAATAAGCTCACACACTCTTGGCACCAAGAAACTATATCGCTACCAACTATCAAACAACCGCTCGGCTTAAGCATACTCATTCTAATCATAATCACACAATGACATTCAAGGATCCAGACAGTCAATCATTTCAACATAAGTACAAAACCAGAAATTTTTTTAAAGGGGCATCGTTTAAGTTAACAAAAACGCCATGCTCATCACTATAGACACTAAAAAATTTAAAATAACAACCTAAACATGCCGGTTCTACTAGATAGCACACCGGAGGGAAAAGAAACACGGCAACAAAAACCCTCGGTGGTGACTCACAGGTTTCCCCACGAATTAATTAGACTATAATACAATAACAATTTATGGGTTGCCTCCCATACAGCGCCTGATTTAACGTCGCGGCACGACGCGGGTGTCTTGATTACTCAGACTTCATCAAGACACCCCAGACATAATACACAACCGTATGCACAACTATATACCCTATAATAAACAAAAACAACAAATAAAAGTAAAAGCAGGAAAGTATGACTAAGAGTCAAATAAACACACCAGACTTAATAAACAACCGTATTCCCCGGCAACGGCGCCACTTTTTGATAACGCCCAAACTACACCTCAAATTAATGAAGCGTAAGCGGTCGTAGTCAAATATAGAACCTAACAAAGGTTGGGGTCGAATCCCACAAGGAATATGGTGAAGATTAAGTCGTTAGTGAATTAGATAACTAATAGTCAATAGTTTCCGGTAAAAAGGGGGTTTTGTGTGATCAAATTGTAAACAAAACAAACAATAATGTATGCGAAATAATCAATAGGAGAATGAACTAGGGAAGTGTTTACCATGGCGTTAGTAACAATGTCGATTCTAGGCTTAATCGGGTTCTTTTTATATGCGTGTCACGATGTGATTGAAGTAATGGTATCGTCTAAACGTTTCTCAACCACATAGACAAATTTCCTTTTCTATTCTCTCGACCTCGAAAAAATGTGCTTTTTAGATTTCAATCCTAAACATCAAGTAGATTAATCTAGTTACAGCATTAATCATTAGACGAGAGTTAGTAGTCTCGAATCCTTGTTGTTAATCAAGTTTCCCGGTTTTAATCTCTTTACTCAAGCAAATTAAACCTAAGCATGTTCTAATGTTTGCAACCACTAGAAAACGTTAAATAATGAATGATTAACAACGTGACAATACATATATTGAACCCAACGCTACCCAGAATCTATATCGCTACGTTTGCCATGGCTCCCACAACCTTAGTTGTGGGAGGTTTAGTTAATCATGCTTGTAGAAGAACAAAAGAAAGCAATATTCATAATAAAGAAAAGCGATCCTTACGATGTATTGAAAACAATCTTCAATTATTCCAAGAACAAGAAAACAACAAGATCCCAAGAACGATTCAAGAACACGAATTCAAGAAGTAGAAACCGTGTTTCTTGATCTCCAAGTCGACTAAAACTCCTAAAACTATTGTAAAAAACGTGTAAAAACTATTGGGAAAGGTAATAATCTAAAATAAACCTAACATAGGGTATTTATAGGAGTCTAGGAAACCAATCCCAAAAACGTCTGGATTCCGCGTAGCGGACTGCCTAAGTGTAACGGCCAGGGTGATGGACCGTCACAGGGTTGACGGACCGTCGCCTAGACCGTCACCCTTAGGCAGTGGTGCTGCCTTGGCTGCTGCCTTGGTGTGACGGTTTGGGTGACGGACCGTCACACCCTTGACGGGCCGTCACCTGAACCGTCACTCTTATCCAGAATGCTCTTTTTCGCGTATTTCCTTCCGTTTCCATGTTTGTCTCCATTTCCTACAAATATAACATAAAACCATCAAAAACAACGACGGTTGCTTAAAAACGTACGATTGTTCTTAGTTAAAAGGAGTCGAAAGTGCCGTAAATTGGCGGCACATCAACGAGTATTTAGATATGTTTCCTACTGATCAACCGGGACTTCCTCCTCATCATGATATTGACTTTGGCATTAATATTGAGATGGGCACTCAACAAATTTCTATTCTGCCATATTGGATGGCACTAGCCCGGTTGAGGGAGCTTAAGGATCAACTTTAGGATTTATTGAGTAGAGGGCTCATCAATCCTAGTATATCTGGGTGCTCCTGTTATTTTTGTGAAGAAGAAGAATGGGTCCATGTGTATGTGTATTGACTACAGGATATTGAATAAGGTGATAGTTAAGAACAGGTATCTGATGCCGCATATTGGTGATCTATTTTAACAGTTATAGGGTACATCAATGTTCTCTAAGATAGACTTGAGGTTTGGTTATCACCTGTTGAGGATTAGGGCTGCGGATATCTCAAAGATAGCATTTAGGACTCGATATGGCCATTATGAGTTCCTAGTCATGTCTTTTGGGTTGAACAATGCCCCAACAATATCTATGGAGTTGATGAAACATTTGTTTAGAGCCTACCTGGATTCCTTCATTATTATGTTCATCAACAACATTTTTGTTTATTTAAGGAGTAGAGAGAAGCATGAGCAGCATTTGAGAGTTGTACTTCAGACCTAGCGAGACCATCAGTTGTATGCCAAATTTACTAAGTGTGAGTTTTGGCTTGAGTATGTATTCTTGGTGCATGTAGTTTCCAAGGATGGGATTATGGTAGATTTGGGGAAGGTTGCGGTGTTCATAATTAGGCTAGGTCTACTTCTCCTACCAAGGTTTACAGTTTCATTGGGTTATCATGTTACTACAGATGGTTTGTGGATGGGTTTTCTTCTATAGAAGCACTATTGACTAGATTGACTAAGAAGAATGACCCTTTCTAGTAATCTGATTAGTGCGAGGCGAGCTTTCTGAAGTTCAAGGCTTTATTGACTTCAGCTTTGATTCTTACTCTTTCAGTCGAGGGTCAGGGGTTTACCATTTATTGTGATACTATCGCTATTGGTTTGGGTTTTTTATTGATACAGCATGGCCGAGTTATTGCTTATGCTTCCAGATAGTTGAAGGTTCACGAGAGAAACTACCCCACTTATGACTTAGATTTAGTAGCGGTAGTTTTTGCATTAAAGGTTTGGAGGCATTATCTGTATGGTGTGCATTGTGAGATCTTCATTGACCATTATTGTTTTTGGTACATTTTCAGCAAGAAGGATCTAAATTTGAGGCAGTGCAGGTGGTTAGAGTTACTGAAGAACTATGATATCTCCATTCTCTATCATCCGAGCAAGGCAAATGTGGTAGCGGATTCTTTGAGCCAATAAGCAATAAGTATGGGTAGCTTGGAATTCTTAGTAGTGGAGGATCTACCTTTAGCCTTGGATATCAAGTCCTTAGCTAACAGGTTGGTTAGATCTTCCTTGTTAGAGTAGATTCGTGCACAACAGTTTGATAATGCGAGGTTGAGGAACATTTTTTATAAGGTTTTGAGCAGCAAGGCTAGGAAGACAAACTTAGATTCAGAGGGTTTTTTGAAGATTGAGGGTCATATCTATGTTGCTAGAGTTGGCGACTTGGTCAGGTTGATCTTGGAGAATGATCATTATTCTAGGTATTCCACTCTTTCTGGGGAAACTAATATGTATCGTGATTGAGGCAGGACTAATAGTGGTGTGGGATGAAGAGTGATATCTCTGATTTCGTGTCTAGGTGCTTGAACTATCAACAGGTGAAGTTTAAGCATCAGAGGCCAGGTGGTTTGACTCAGAGGCTACCCATTTTGGAGTGGAAATGAGAGCAAATAGCTATGGACATCGTGGAAGGCTTGCCACGTACTTTGCAGAGATTTGATGCTATTTGGGTTATCGTGGATAGGTTGACAAAGTCTGCTCACTTTTTGTTGGTTCAGACTTCCTACAGTTCCAAGAGTTTGTCTTTGATCTACATCTGTGACATTGTACATTTGCATGGGGAGCCAGTTTCTATCTTTATTGACCGTGGTACTCAGTTTACTTTGTGTTTCTAGAGGTCTATTCAGATAGAAGTGGGTACCAGAGTTGAGCTTAGCACTGCTTTTCATCCTCAGATTTACGATAAGTTGGAACATACTATTATGGTTTTGGAGGATATGTTGCTCGATTCTGATATTGATTTTGGAGGTTAGTGGGACCAGTTCTTAGGCTTGGCAGAGTTTGAATATAATAATAGGTATCATTCTAATATTTATATGGCTCCGTTTGAGGCTTTGTATGGTACGTGGTGCAGATCGCTGATGGGTTAGTTTGATGCCTTCAAGGTTAGATCATGGGGTACTGACTTGTTTCATGATTTTATGGATAGAGTTTGGGTCATTCAGGATAGACTTCGCACTTCCCAAAGTAGGCAAAAGAGTTATGTCGACCGGAGGGTTCAAGACTTTGAGTTTATGGTTTGTAACTGTGTGTTCCTTTGGGTGTCTCCCATGAAGGGTGTGATTAGGTTTGGGAGGAAGGGCCAGCTCAGTCCTAGGGTCATTGGGTCATTTGAGATCCTTCATTGTATTGGGGAGGTTGCTTATCATTCGGCCCTACCTCCTATATTTTTCAGTGTTCATCTAGTTTTCTATGTTTCTATGCTGCCATAATATATTCCGGATGAGTCTCACGTGCTCCAGTGGGATTTGATTCATTTGGATGAGTCTCTAGCCTTTGAGGAAGAGCCTATTGCTATTTCAGACAAGCGGGTTAGGAAGTTGAGATCCAAGGAGATTCCATCAGTTACGGTTCAGTGGCGGTATAATCCAGTCAAAGAGGCTACTTGGGAGATCGAGACCAACATATGGACCCGCTATCCTCACCTTTTTGAGCCTTCAAGTATCTTCCTTCGTTTAACTATTGAGGACAAAATTTCTTTTAGTAGTTGATGTTGTAATGACCCTATAGGTCATTTCTTTGATTTTCATGTTTTTTTCGCGTTTTGAGCTTTCCCACAACGGTTACATGTTATTCATGATATTTTGGGACTGACAAATTGGTTCCCGGGCAGTTCATTTGTCTTTTAAGACCTTTTTGTTGTTTTGCAACTCTTAAGGCTGGTAGAGTTGACTTTGGTCAACATTCAGAGAAGACGGCCTTAGATGGAAATTTTGTCAGTGTTCTTAGCTCCGAAAGATCAATTTTGGGCTAGAGGGACCTTTGGTTCGGGTCCCGAGACTGTCATACACATTTTAGGCTATTGGGTTCCATTTTGGTAAAAGTTGGTTTTTGGGCGTGGGGCCCACTTTTTGTTAGAATGATCTCCGTTGGGAATTTTGTCTGTTCCATTGTGTCCAGAATATTTTTTTTGGTTGAGTAGCATAGTTCATTTGGGTCAGCAGGACCCCGAATGAATCCCAAAGGTCCATCCGGTGATTTTTAAGTTGCCAAAGGATTATTGTCTGTTGGTTTCTGTTGCAGCGGTAGCCAACCCTGTACTGATAACGCTCAAATGACACTCTCTATTATAGAGGTGACGGCGATCGTTAAGCAAAACAACATTTATATTTCCCGACGGGAGTCTGGGTCGATCTCACAGGGAATGGTAGCTTAGCCAATGAGATTGTAGAAAGGACCTCACAATGAGAGAAGATTTTCCAAACAACAAATAATATAAATAGGGGAAAATTGGGGAATTGGAAAATCTGTCACAATTCGTAATTCAAGACAAAATAATAAAGTAAATGCGGGGTGTAAAGAAGAGATAGGATGACTAGGGATGTGCTTCCGATGGGACTCAAATATGGGTCAAGGTACCTGCTCACTTGCGTAAATTCTCACTAAATGATATAGGTAACATTGGTTTTAGGCATGAATTTTAATCTTTCGATCTCACAATCATTTATCCAATGGTCTTTGTTCAACTACCATGGTTTTACCATTAACCAACCAATATAGGCTTGGGGAGGTCACACTATCTCTAGCTTAGACCCTTAAATGGGTGTTTCCGGTGAATTGAGCTATTTCTAGCGTCAATCTAGGTGGAATCCCAAGTACCCACTAGCAATTTCACATCCAAAATTATGAACCACTTTCTCAAGCAAGAAAATAATCAAGTCATTTAAATCAATGTTTGCAACCACCAGTTTAAGAGATAAAATATGGTGAAATCACTAGACCCATATCATATTAGCAATTATAAACACAAATAAGAAACACCCATACCCTTTAATCAAGTACCGATCATCAAGACATCCCTAGACAAGGAGAGTTAGCCACTTATGCTAAAGGAAGAAGAAAGTATACTCATAGGGAAATTCAAATTCCTTTTCAATAATTGTAGCAAGAATCCAATATACAAGCTCAAATTTACAAGTCCAAGGTTGAAGATGGAGAGAATTGAGTGAAACCCTCTATCTTGCCTTGGGAGAGAAACTTGCTCCAAAACTGAAAACTATTCCAAATCTATCAAAAACTATTCCTAAATTGGAATTTAGAATGTTCCCAATTCGTCATACAAAAGTGGACAAAATTCCCCTTTGGGAGCTGTGTGGCACGACGTGCATTTCACAAATCATGTTGTGCACATCACAAAGCTTGCCTTCGGTTGACCAATGACTTGGATTGCATTTGGATCTTGGTGCAATGTGGGGTGCGGTTTGCACCAGGCCTTGTGCCTGTTGCACGGCGGCCGCACCCCTTAACAGATTCTTCACCTTCATTCTGAGCTTCATGCAGAGGGAGGTGCGGACTACACCAAGGGTTATGTGTGTCGCACATCGGACGCACCTTTTAGTAGAATTTTCATCTCACTTGATCACTTCACACTTCGACTCCTTTTGACCTCTTTTGGGTTCAATTCCTTGTTTTTTTATCTTTGAAAAAGAGTACCTGCATTCATATCAATAAAGGCCATAAGAACCTCTAAATCTTATCAAAGCATAGCAATAATTCATGATTAAAGGATCAATAAGTTGGTAGTTTACCGACTTATCAAACCCCCAAACTTGAACTATTGCTTGTCCTCAAGCAAGATACTCATAAGTTAAGGAATGAAATATGCTCTAAAACTCAATCTAGGAACAAAAAATTAATCTATTCTAAAAAAACTAAGAAAAATAATAAACAAAAAGACTTAAAAAAAAGACTCAACTACAATGCTCATCTCAATTTGAACCACCACATTCTCAAGGCAATTGATCATTTCAAAACATTTATTAAAATGACTTCATTTCTCATTCAAAATCAAGCAAATTTGTCATTCAAAACAAGATATTAAGCTTCTCAAGTCATTGGCATGAACCATCAAGGTGATAGAGACTTCACCTTATCTCATTTATTCCTCTTAATTGAAATAGAGACTTCATGTTTTAATTCGAGTGCTTGATGCCTCTCACCACAAGAGAGAATCGCACTCACAATCATGAATTTCACAATACTGGGGATTATAAGAGAACCACAAAGACCTTCACTCTCTCAAGGAAGTTCAAGTGCATACATATTGAACCATAGTCTTGCCCTTCATGTAGATCGCCACTAATTTAGAGAGGCCAATCTTTGAATCACTAAGGACTTGTGGGTTATGATGTTGGCTAGGGATAAGGTGAGTATTGCATTTGGCTCAACTGACTAAACCTCCTTAACACTCTTTCTTATCATTTTGAACACCGCTCACATTTTTGAACTTTGATTTCACCTTATTTCTCCCTCACACAACTTAAGATTTTCCCTTTCAATCTTGATCATTAAACCTCCTTGTATCACCAATTCTTTTTCAAATCATTTTGCTTATTGCAATGGTGTTTTGGAGCAATTTTCAATTCAATCATAAGGTGATACCTTGAATTTTGAAATGCATTCCTTTTCTTCTCCACATTAAGAACATACACCCCCAAACTTAGCCTTTTGCCTGTGTTGTCATTTCATTTCCCCCTAAACTTAGGCTTTTAGCCTACATTTCACTTTCAAACCATTAGGGAGGACGAGTGCCAAGATAGAGGTTTCAAAAAGGTCAAGGTGTCAAACAAGGTGCCAAAGAACGGTCACAAGCTCAAAGGGGTTCACTAGGATTGATGTCAAGGGAAGTCATTTGGGTGAAGTGTCTATTAAAAAAAGGCCTAAAATCATCTTCCAAGCTCAGTCACATTGATAATTTCGCCTTGAATCACATTTGGGCAAGTTCTAGATGACACACATGCACAAGAATCAAAGTATAGCCTCACCACACAAGGCGTCATGCCACAAGAATTCTCCATATTCGTCTCAAAATCAATTGGGACAAACGACTTTCGACAAGCTATTCCGAGTTTATTACATACTCGTTTGTGAATCATCAAGCCAAATCGAGAGTGTGCAAGTCATGACAAGAGAATGCTTTTCACAAAAAATAATTTTCCCTATTTCCTTTCATTTCCAAAAACTTCTTACCAAGAAAACAATTTGGTGGGTCCATTTTGAGACAAGCAAAACGCGGACTCAAATTAAAACTAAAACTTGGCATTTACCCTTAAGAAAGTCACCTCTCAATCTATCATAGGGAAACACCAACCCGGTTCGACACAAAAACAAAAGAAAAAAATAAAGAAAATATTTTCTCCTTGGGAAAGAACCGTGGTATTAAGAAAACCCTCGGAGTTTATTGTTAAACTACTATTAATAAAGCGACTAACAAATTTGCTCTCTCATGAATCATTTGAAAACAAGCCTCAGCGTAGGCCCTTAGCACAATTGCAAGGAACGGGTATTGAAACAATGGGAATGTGTAAGACTAACCCGGCATAAAATCAAAATTTAAACATCAAGCCTAGCAACGGCAAAAAAAATTAAGAACAAAACATAATATAAGGGCCTGTAAAGGGAAATATCATAACAATCATCCAACATGCCCAACAAGGGCCAAATAAAATCTAGCAAGGGAAATAAATTATCGACCCGACAAGGGCAATAAAATATCTCAAGCCCAACAAGGGCAATCAACAACCAAATCAAATAACACCACCTCCCCCATAAAAAGAAGCATTGACCTCAATTCTTTAATCTCAAGTAAGGAAATAAGGGGTGCAACAACTTTCTAGAGGACTACGCCTCATCATCACCATCTTCCGTGTCTTTCCTAGGACCAGCACCACCCTTTTGGGAGTGTGCAGAAACTGTGGAATCACTGAGAACTCTCTGAAATTCAGGGTTTTGATCAACATCAAGCTCTGCATCCTTATTACATGGTAGATCCTTCTCATCATCCGTGAAAGCTGTAAGCAAGTCATCCATAGGGCGAGCGCGACGGGGCTAAGGTAAGGTACTTAAATCTGCCTCCTAAACTGGGCCTTACCTTTATCTTTGTCGACATCCTTCCAGATTGCTTTGTCGGACCCCTCAATAACATCTACCCTCTAGCAGATCTTGGTCACGTTGTCCACCACTCCCTTGATTGCCTTCTTAATAGCTTTGTCAATCAAATCGGGCAATATGCTAGCTAAGTCGCTCAACTGCATCTCATGATTATAGGTCTTGTCAACCATAACTTGGAGGCCACTCTTGGTCAAAGGCCCCCTGGTTACAGAAGCTGCTGGCATATGTGCTTCTGAGGCTACCCGAGTAGGAGAGGCAACAGTTGCTTTGGCATCACATTTATTCACCTCAACTTCCCCCAAGGGCTCAGTCCTGCGCCTCTTAAACCTAGAAGTATCCTTGTCTGTCTTTCTATCAAGGTAAATCGTACCAATAGTATGGGTAATCTTGTCACAACTGAGAGAAGGTACATTGGCATTAGCACAAATCTTAGTAATGAGCACCGAGAAGGGGAATGAATCACCTCCCCTGCATTCTTTTCTCTTTATCACCATAGCTTCTATTTCCCCAAAGTTTACATGCTCACCCATCATAATAACATCAATTAGAATGGATCCATCATGGGTTATCTTCTGATCATTATGTGATGGCTGGAATCGAATGTGAACAAGGTCATACCAGAGATGGACTTCGAAGTACAAGGACTCCTTGGAATATCACCCTCTATAGTAGCACAGAGAGGCATGTCAAGATAAATAACATGAGCATTTGCCTGATATGGCTTTGGTTCGGCACTTAACTTGGCCAAGAGATCAGGTGCAGGCTCGATTGGGTTACTAAAATAAATAGAATTTATGTCAGGCAGAGTAATGCAAACTATCTTTCCCAAGACAATGACTGCATCCAAATTAGGGAACTTTTCCATATTCCCCTTATACCTCTGGTATCCTGAGTGGATTGATACGCAACAAAGAACTCCCAAACTATCTCTGCATAGTACCCTTTGGGTACATCTTGGAATAGTTGCAACCCTCGGTTGGCAAACTATTTGTGGATATTGGGTAGCTCTACCTGACTGCACCCATGTTGAAGCTTTGTTCTTCCTTGAAGGTCTTTTTCTTATCACGGTCATACAAGGCCCTCATACCTTACACCTCAAAGCAAATTCTCGCCTCTTCCATAGTTGATAGCATCTTTGGTTTGCGCCCTGTGTTGCCCCTGCTAGAAGACATAGTATGTACATAGAGATTCTGAGTACCAAAAAGCAAATAAAAATATTTTTGTATATTTGAGATATGTGAAAGAAGAAGGACTAAAAAGAAGTTAATAAATTAAAAAGGACGGAATGCGAAGAAGGAGAAAAACAAAATATCTAATTGATGTCACATGTGAACCACGTGCAAACCGCACCAGGCATAGTGTGTATCGCACGTGCCTTTGCATGAGCTACCAGAACCTACAAGAATTTATGCTATGAGGTACGAAGCTGGTGCTAACGACACCAGAAGAAGTACGCCTCGCACCACGCTTCGCCCTTCCAAATAGTCAATTAGAAGTCTTTTTCAACCTCATGCGGTGCCTTATGCATTTCACACATCGAAGTGTATGCTCCGCATGTGAAATGCATAGGGAAACACATGGAATTTTTCAATCCCTTGTCTTTTTGTATATTAAGCATGTGATTCACAGATAAATACGTGTGGAATGCACTTGGCAACAAGCACCACACCAATAATCCAATAATTTAAACAATAGTTCCAAGCATTATATGACCCAACCAAATCATCTGGGTACTCAGACTTTCCCAGAATCCATCAACATAATTCAAAACCAAAAGAAGAACTTAACGACTTCACTTAATAAGGACGTTACCCCATCTATCATTGGGAATATCAAGCCTTTAATTGTTCATAATTAGGCACATTAATTCAATCAACAATTTCTACCTCCAAACAAAAATCATACACCTAACAAGCATATTCAACAAAGAATATGGGCACAATAGTAGTAAAAAATTCAGCCCCAAACCTCAATTTCTAACCAAAACCTCATGAAGATGACGATTTGCCCTTAAGAATGATGTCACCCAATCTATCATAGGGCCAAATCATGCACCAATCACAAGTGGGTTACTCATACTTTACCTTAAGCACATATTTTTTAGGCAAAAAATTACTACAGTCAGCATGCATCATCATAAAAACAAGTTCTACCAAGTTAATCCGAAGAAAAATCCATAATACAAACCAAAATTGGGGACCTAAAACTTTCGGATCTCACCCAAAATTAACATGGCAATTCTAATGAGCATACTTCATAATATGAGATCCCAATCAGCATAAAAATACTTATTTAATGTCGGAGAACTTACAAAAAGTTAAGATTAAGAGAAGGGGAGCAAAAAATGGAGCTTTTGAAGGTGCAACATTGGTGACCAAACAGTTTGATCGGAGACGACAGTGACTGGCGGCGGGTAAAAAGGGAGTTGGGTGAGAAAGAAGGTGAAGATTTTGGGAGAGTTGAGGGATTTGTTGGAGGTTTTGGGAGAGAAATTGTGGATTTTTGGAAGATTATGGGAGATAAGAGGTGAAGATGGCCATTTTAAAGGAGAAAAAGAAGAAGAAAAGTCACCGGTCAGGTCTGTCAATGGGTAGGTCAATAAAAAAAATTGAAACATACCTTGGTGCATCCCGATGTGCGATTCATACATTCCCTTATGCGGACCACAACTCACTTTGCACTACACCATTTTCATGCCTAAAGCTTGCCTATCTTTCTATTTTTATGTGTGAAGGAGGTTCGATACGCACAAGGGCTCATGCAAAATACACAGCAGTTCACCTCCACCTTTAACTTTTTTTCTTCAGTTCACTGATTTGGGATGCAGTGGTCTCTGTGACACATAATAGCTCATGCAAACTGCACGACCATCTGCACGTCCCCTTTTTGTCTCATTTTTCCACTTTGTCATTTTTCCTCTCTATGCATTCCTAGAACAAATCAAAAAAACAAAAGGTAACCAAAAACAAAGTAAAAACACTTGGGTTGCCTCCCAAGAAGCGCTTGATTTTACGTCACAGCTCAAAGATAGTACCTCAAACCTTAGTGGGGAGGGGATTCAGCCTCCTCCTACTCATTATTAATATCAATATTTACCGGGATGTTGGGTGCACCAAGCTTCACCCTAACTTCCAGTTCTTCAACATATTTGTCAAGCGCTACCCCTTCTTCCTTGTAAATAGGCTCCACAATGGCTTCAATACTAGGCTTCTTCACCACCTCTGTTGGTTTCTCCACACATCTACAACGGATTCATTTGAGTGGATAGATGGTTCATTTGTTCCTCAAGATGCTTAATTGAGGCTGAATGAGAGCGCACGGTTTGGTGAAGTGTTGAAACTTCACTTTTAAGCTCACTAACCTTGGTATTTATTGTCTCTACTTTTTCAAAACCAAGGACAACATGTCCTCTATCTTTGAGTGATCAGGATTTCTTGTGGTGGGTTGATATAGGGTATCCGACTTGTTTGGAGGTACATATAGATTTGAGATCCAGTAATTGTATCTATCACCCTCCTTATCATGATCCCTCTAATTGCCATCTCATTCATTATCCTTAATCCAACCTTGATTCTCATCCCTCGGGCAAAATTACTCGGGACGAGAACCCACCAACAAGTAGCAAAGTTTACCATCCATGATGGTCATTTGTTCATCATCACTAGCCTAGATCTTCGGTATACTCACATCATTCACATTCTTATCACTTCCGGACCCCATCACATACTTGGCCAATAAGTCAATCTGCATCATCATCTTGGCCATGTTCTCATCCTTTTCTTCATCCATTTTCCACATATCATTTGTCAAGATAAGTGAGGCCACTCCTGTGGTGGGAACATCAACCTTCCTTGTGTGCCAATCTCAGTTAGTCTTGGTCATTCGTTCTAGAAGGGCCGAGGTGAGAGCAAATTATTGGTCCATAAATGTACCACCCCCGAGGTTGTTGGTCACATACTTGTTCATCGAGTTCAAATACCTATAAAAGCTTTGTAGAAGGACATTATCCGTATTTAGGACACAAGATGAGTTTCTTTTTAAACCTCAACCATGACTCGTGCAAAGGCACGTTGGGTGGTTTGCGAAAGTTAATAATATAATCCCTCAGCTGCATCATCCTTGAGGGAGGGAAAAATTGAACCATGAAAGCCTCTACCAACTAAGCCCAAGAGGTGATTGATCCATTCGGTAGTTCTTCCAACCAAGCAGTGACTTCCTCTGTTAGAGAGAAGGGAATTAGGTGAAGCCTAATAGATTCTTGGGGGATGTTTTGAAAGATGAAAGATTTTCATATCTTCACAAAGTTCTGGATGTGCCTATTTGCATTTTCATGTGCTACTCCTCCAAACAACCCTTTCATTTGTATGAGATGGAGCATAGTGCTAGTGACCTGGAACATCGCATTTCCAATCGTGGGAGGTAAGCGGATTGCACCTACCCCTCCTTGAATTTCGAGTTCATTGGCTGCGTCCATGAATCCGTATACACTTCTATTGGCGCCCACTTCGCTCATGGGCTGCCAACAAAAAAAAAACCAAATAAAAAGAATAAACACACTACAAGGTGATTTCAATTCACAATCAAAAAGGCTACTCAAAAGCCATTCCTCGACAACAGTGCCATTTTTGATAACGCTCAAATGACACTCTCTATTGTGGAGATTATGGAAATCATTAAGTAAAACAAAATTTATACTACTCGATGGGAGTCGGGATCGATTACACAGGAAATGGTAGATTAGCCAATGAGATTGTTGAAAGGACCTCACAACGAGAGTAGATTGTCTAAACAACACGTTATGTAAAAAAGGGGAAATTGGGGATTTAGGAAATCTATCATAATTCGCAATTCAAGACAAAAAAATAAGTAAATGCTGGGTGTAAATAAGAGAGAGAATGACTAGGGATGTGTTTTTGATGGGACTCAAATACGGGTCAAGGTACTTGCTCAATTGCATGAATTCTCACTAAACGACATAAGTAACATTGGTTTTAGGCATGAATATTAATCTTTCGATATCACAATCATTTATCCAATTGTCTTTGTTCAAGCACCATGGTTTTACCATTAACCAACCAATATAGGCTAGGGGAGGTCACACTATATGTAGCTAAGACCCTTAAATGGGTGTTTCCGGTGAATTGAGCTATTTCTAGCCTCAATCTAGGTGGAATCCAAAGTACCCACTAGCAATTTCACATCCGAAATTGTGATCCCCTTTCTAAAGCAAGAACATAATCAAGTAATTTAGATCAATATTTTCAACCACCAATTTTAGAGTTAAAATATGGTGAAATCACTAGACCCATATCATATTAGCAATTATAAACACAAATAAGCAATACCCATACCCTTTAATCAAGTACCCATCATCAACACATCCCTAGACAAGGAGACTTAGCAACTTATGCTAACGGAAGAAAAAAGTATAACCATAGGGAAATTCAAATTCCTTTTCATTAATTGTAGCAAGAATCCAATATCCAAGATCAAATTTACAAGTCCAAGGTTGAAGATGGAGAGATTGAGTGAAATCTTCTATCTTTCCTTGGGAGAGAAACTTTCTCCAAAACTGAAAACTATTCCAAAAATATCAAAAGCTATGCCTAAATTGGGTTTTATAATGTTCCCAATTCATCATACAATAGTGGACAAAATTTCCCTTCCAGAGTTATACAACGCAATTTGGATTTTGCACATCACGTTGTGCGTGTCGCATGACTCTTCTTTAGTTAACCAGTGACTTGGTTTGTATGTAAAGCATGGTGCAAAGTAGGTGCGGTTTGCACCAGGACTTTTGTATCACATAAAGGCCGCATCCCTTAAAAGATTCTTTACCTTCATTATGAGCTTCATGCGGAGGGATGTGCAGACCGCACCAAGGGTTATGCGTGTTGCACGGCAGCCACACCTTTCAGCGGAATCTTCATCTCACTTGATCACTTCACACTTTGACTCCTTTTGGGTCCAATTCCTTGTTTTCTATCTTTGACCAAGAGTACCTGCATTCATATCAATAAATGTCATACGAACCTCTAAATCTCATCAAAACATAGCAATAATTCATGATTAAAGGCTCAATAAGTTGGTAGATTAGTGACTTATCAAACCCCCAAACTTGAACTATTGCTTGTCCTCAAGCAAGATACTCATAAGGTAAGGAATGAATTATTCTCCAAAACTCAATTAAGACACATAAAATTACTTTATTCTAAAAACTAAGAGAAATAATAAACAAAAAGACTCAAACAAAAGACTCAACTACCATGCTCATCTCAATTTGAACCGCCACATTCTCAAGACAATTGATCATTTAAAAATCTTCTCAAAAGGACTTCATTTCTTATTCAAAATCAAGGGAATTCGTCATTTAAAACAAGATATAAAGCTTCTCAAGTCATCTTCATGGACCATCAAGGTTTTTCTCGAGATTTGCCACACAACTTGTCTCATTCATTCCTCTCAATTGAAATACAGACTTCATGTTTCAATTCGAGTGCATGATCCCACTCACCATAAGAGAGTATCCCACTCACAATCATGACTATTCACAATACAAGGGATTATAAGAGAACCGAAAAGGCTCTCACTCTCTCAAGGAAGTTCAAGTGTATACATGTCGAACCCTAGGATTGCCCTTCATGTAGATTGCCACTAATGTAGAGTAGTCAAGCTCGGAATCACTAAGGACTTGTGGGTTATGATGTTGGCTAGGGCTAAGGTGCGGATTGCATTTGGCTCAAGTGACTAAACCTCCCTAACGCTCTTTTTTATAATTTTGAACACCGCTCACATTTTTTAACTTTGATTTCACGTTATTTCTCCCTCACACAACACAAGCTTTTCCTTTTCAATCTTGATCATTCAACCTCCTTATATCACCTTTATTTGGTAGCACTAATTCCTTTTCAAATCATTTTGCTCATTGCAATGGTCTTTTGGAGCAATTTTCAATTCAATCATAAGGTAATACATTGAACTTTGAAATGCATTCCTTTTCTTCTCCACATTAAGCACATACACCCTCAAACTTAACCTTTTGCGTATGTTGTCATTTAATTTCCCCCCAAACTTAGACTTTTAGCCTACGTTTAATTTTCAAGCCATTAGGGAGGACGGGTGCCAAGATAGAGGTTTCAAAAAGGTCAAGGTGTCAAAAAAGGTGCCATAGAACGGTCACAAGCTCAAAGGAGTTCACTAGGATTGATGTCAATGGAAGTCATTTGGGTGAAGTGTCTATTCAAAAAGGGACTAAGATCATCTTCCAAGCTCGGGAACATCTAGAATTTTTCCTTGAATTACATTTGGGGTAAGTTCTAGATGACACACATGCACAAGAATCAAGGTATAGCCTCACCACACAAAGAATCATACCACAACACTTCTCCACACTATTCTCAAAATCAATTGGGACAAATGACTATTGACAAGCTTTTCCGACTTTATTATACACCCATTTGTGAATCGATCAAGCAAAACCAAGTGTGTTCAAGTCATGACAAGAGAATGATTTCCTCGAAAATTCATTACCAAAAACTTCTTGCCAAGAAAATTTTTGGTGGGTCTATTTCGAGACAAGCAAAGCATGGACTCAAATAAAAACTAAAACTTGGCATATTTCCTTAAGAAAGTTGCCTCTCAATCTATCATAGGAATGCACCAACCCGGTTCAACACAAAAACAAAAGAAAAAGAAATTAAAGAGAATATTTTGCTCCTTGGGAAAGAACCGTGGTATTAAAAAAACTCTCGGAGTTTATTGCTAAATTGCTATTAACAAGGCAACTACTGAATTAAATCACCCCACCAAACACAAATGGAGCATTGTCTTCAATGAAGTTAGAGTTTAGGAATAAAGAGTACTCACTGCTTTCACCGTGCGAAATGCACAAGGTCTGGGGTGAAACGCACTGTCTATCGCACAAGCAGATAGAATATTAGCGCCAGGAGTCTACCCATTGTCGTGCAAAAAGACGTGCAAGATGCACTTTAAGGTGTGCAAATCACCTCAACAATTGCATCGTAGGCTAAAAATTTTTAGTGGAATTGCTAGCGTTTCAGTTGGTGATGCGAAACTGATGTGTGATAACGCTCAAATCGTTCTACCCAAGTTGGAGGTCACGGTGATCGTCAGAGCAAAACAAAATTTATAATTTCCAATGAGTGTCGGGGGTGTACGCAGGGGAACAATATTGTCGCGATCGAGCTAATAGAGAATCCAAGAAACTTATTGAAGTTCAATTAACAAAAAGGAGAAAACATATCTAAAAAGGGGGGGTTTTAGACTAAAACTAAAGATAAAAGAAAATCAAATAAACAATAAATTGATCAATGGCTTTAACCTTGCTTTCGTTAAGCAAGGATAACAAGGGAGACTTGGGAATGGGAATTTAATTCACAAGACCTGCACCCGATTAACACTTAGGTAGTCTTGGTCACATGTATGCCTAAGTGTCTCTCGACCAATCAAGCATATATCTCGTGTGTTCTCTCGAACCACCACGAGTAAATAATAAACCAACCAATTATACTTGAATGAGTTGGGTTATCTCTAACCCCAACTCTTAGATGGGAGTTTCCGGCAACCAAACTATCTCTAGCCTTGGTCTAGAGTGGAAACCCCAAATTCACACTATTGAATCTTCCCGAATTAGGGAAATTCTCTCTAAAGCAAAAACCCAATTTAGAAAACTAAGTCAAAGTTTGAAACCATTGACTATAAATTCAAGCATGGAGGATTCAATAGACCCAAATAATCAGACAAGAGCAAAATCTATATATGAATTCAATACCCAAACAAGTATTATCTCTAATACAACCCAAATCTCAATTCAACAATTACGCCAATAAAATAGCAATTAAGAGCAATAGTTGAAGAGTGGAAACTAAAGATTTTACAATAAAGAGCATCCAAATCTTCACTTTTATGGTGTTGGTTGATGAAGTTGCTCTCCAAGCTTGCCAAAAGTTGTAAGAATAGCAAAATATAGCTTCCAAAATAGCTGAGGAGTCTTTTGTATCAATTTGGGTTTCCAAAAGTGGGAATTTCCAAATCTGTCCTGCAGCTGACGATACCTTCATCGGGTCGCGTGATCATGCTTCGCGATCGTGAGGTTCTTTATTTTCTCTCCACGCGGTCACGTGGTCTTAACCTTGCGGTCGCGTATTTTTGACTTCTTCCTCCATGTGGTTGCATGGCTTCACTTTGCGGTCACGTAGTTTTAGCTTTCTCCTTGTGCATCGCGGTCGTGTGATTCACTCTCGCGGTTGCGATGAGTAACTTGGTGTCAGTGATCAGCAGCTCCTTTTAGCTCCCATTTGACTTGTTTTCACTTGAATCTTTCCCGAACACTTCTAAAACACAGAAACCTATAAAATAGAAGAAATTCATGTCAAATTGCACTATTTATCCACTTTATTCTAGCAACGTTATAAGAGTAGAAGCTAAATAAGTAGGTAGAATACCAACTTATAAAACCCCCAAACTTGAACTATTGCTTGTCCTCAAGCAACTGGAAAAAAAATCTATTTCAAGAGGCACACAACACAAGTGCAAAGACTTCACTTGAAACCAAGGAATACCCATTTCAATCACCAAGTATGACTTCGGTTGGTACTAACGATTAGTCAATCACATGATAACTTACTCTAAGCATTTCCCTAATTTCAAAACACATTTCAATGATGCAATAGCACAATAAGAACAAAGAAGTGAAAACAATCAATCCTCTAGATGTGACTCAAACTACTAGCTTACCAAAACATGCTCATTTGACTCAATTTTGGAGTTTATCAATGTCACCAACTATCCTAATTCGCATGCCCTTAAAAGAACGAAAGTTCCAAAAACACATTATGTACGAAGACAATCACAAGGGACAAATACAAACACTCACACTCACAAATAATTTCAAGTACCAACAAGTATCAACCATAGGCTTGGCCTTATTTTCATTCGCCGCTAGCTCAAATACAATCGGTCGGAGATCTCAAAGGGCTTTTCTAAGCTTGTAATGTAGGCTCAGGGATGGGTAGGATATGCATTTGGATTCAAGTGACTACATCCTTCTTGAACTTTACACAACTTTTTAAATTCGAAACTAAGGCCATTCCTTTCATTTTCATTCAAAACGAGGCACCATTTCGCTTCTTTTTATTTGAAGCCCCAATTTTTATCATTTTCCTCACCTTGGAGGATTCATTTCTTTTCTATCCTTTCCTCTTTTCCTTTCGTTTTACTTTGTTTCTTCCTTCTTCTTGGAAATTCTTATTAAGCAACAAACCATAATTTAGTCATTTAGCACTCCTCCAAGGTACATTTATCAACCCCCAAACTTAGGCTTTTAGCCTCGATTTCACACTTGTGGAGTTCAAGGAGGGACGAGTTCAAGAGAGGGACTCATGTTCAAAAATGGTTTTAAGGCTTGTATCAAGGTTGCCAAAGAAAATGTATTAGGCTCAAGAGGTGTGATTAATGATTCAATTTAAGTGCAATGGTGGCTTTTAAGGCTAAGTAGGCTTCAATAATCACAAAGAAGGCCTAAGATCGTTTCTCCAATTAAAAGTAATCAAGACTCGCTTTAAAGACTAACCGGGCAAGTTCTAGCTAACACAAGCAAGCACAAGAATTATTCAACTAAACCTCACCAGACATGGCATGCGAATCATTCAAGAAGGATCGATTTTTACTTCTTAAACAAGAACAAAGAGGAGTCATTCTATATTATCACCGCTAATGAGCTAAGAGTCACAAAAATATAAAAGGGTTATCACAAGCATCATTATTCACCATGCACCTTTCACAAACTATTTGGAAGGGTATGCCTATTTCACTTAACATGTAAGACAACTTCATTAGTAGCAAACAAGTCAATTCCAACCAAAACCTTAAAAGACGATGATTTTCCCTTAAGAATGACATCACTAAGTCTACTATTGGTCCAATTCATCTATCTAATTCGGTATGGCTACACAAAATAGATCAACCCAACCATTACAATCAACATGCACATGCAATTTGCACATGCCAAAATACAGGTCGCACGTGCAATACACATGCCAATAGTAAGCATGTGCGAAGCTCATGCAATTTGCACATCGACATATGTGATTCTGTGTTCCTAGCTCCGTCAAGCTCTATCTATCCTAATGGGTACTCATACTTCCACTGGCTCCAATACATCTAACACACCTACTAAAAAAAGAGAAAAACAAAGAAGCTACAAGAAAAGAAACTAACAACCTAAACCATCAACTCCATCCATAACAGCAAACAAACCCGACCAGGGCACATCAATATAAAAACAATCCCGACAAGGGTGTATCAATATCCAACAATAAAAACAATATCCAAAACAAAATAGTAGGCCAGATAAAATGTAAACCACCCCCAACTAACAATGTGCAGTGACCTTACTGCATCAAAATAAGATAAGAGTTTGAGGGGGCTCCCTGAAGGGTGTATCACTCAGAACCATAACTGCTAGGTCAAAAAAAGACCCAGTCTCCCTCCTCAACATCATCCTCAACCTCAGACCCACATAGCTTCCTCAAGGTGCTCATCATCTTCGTGAGGAACTTTCTTTGCTTTGTATCATGGTCCCTCTGCTTTTTCTGTCGCCTTTCAACTTTAGCCAACCTCTCCTTGATGTGATAATGATGGATTGTTACACTAGCTAGTGTATGGCCATTAGGAGTAGTGGAGGATGACAGCCCAGATGCCGGTATGGTGGAACTCTCGCCTAGACCCGAAGGTAAGCCTGCTACAATCTGGCAAAGATGGGCATCCATGCCATAGACTTTGCTGGAGATGTGGCAGAGTGTCGGAGGCCCAATCCTTAGGGGACCAATAGCTTCAACAGCAGCGGCTGACTCATGTACCTCTCTTCTTCAGAAGGTGAATTAATTTTTCGGGCTTCCTCTCATTTTCACCATCCCTCTTTGCAACCCCGAGTGCATAGCATAAGTGGGTGATCAATGAAGGAAAGGGCAAGCTGTTGCTACCATCAAGGACCACTTGTTGAATTTCTTGCACGATCAATTGCCCTATATTCATCGGAAGACCCTCCATCATAGAACAAATGACCTTTGCTTTATCAGGGGTCACATCAGATTCATTCTTTCAAGGCATAACTCAGGCACAAATGATCGAAATCCAAGTGCGTGCCTCAAGGTTAAACACGGAGGACTTAATCCTTGTATTCAACGCTATCCATTGTGGGATGTGCCATCATGTAAGTGCTCCATAAACCAATTGGTCCCCAACTCTATAGCTCAGGCTTTGTATGTGGTATTATCGATTTTGGAAAGGTGGTAGTATCCATTGATCAACTCCTGATCAAAATGAACCAACTTTCCCTGAACTATCAAAACCAAGTCATTGGCGAAGTCCGTCTCAGCTGCATTAGCATAAAATTCATGAATCACGACAAAGTTTGCCTTGATAGGCTCGGCGGTGAATCACAACCACCCACTAGCAACCAACTTTCCATGGAAGTTGGCCCATTTCTCCTCCAATCCATCTAACATAATACCTCGCTCCCTAGTGATTAGCTTTGTCAAAAGACATTTCATATAGTTGGGAACACTTGAGAGAGACGAAGGTTCCTTGGTCAAAGTACTCTTCGTCGGCCACTTGGTTGGCATCTTCATGTTCAATTCTGGCCATTTTCAAGCTTAAAGTACCTACATAATGAACAAGATTGTCAAAAAATGATATCGGCATGTAAAGCAACATAGTGGGACATGATTAGCCCAAAGAAATAAGATAGAATGATCCCGGGCAGAGCTGGGCAGAGTTGTTATTTTTGGGACTGTGAAAACTGGTCATCGCGATCGTGAACCTTTCAATCGCGATTGTGAATACAAAATTATTTTTCTAGAAAATTAAAGCATTGCAATTGTGGAATGGGGCATCGCAATCGCGAAGCTCAGGGAAGTTGGTCATCGTGATAGTGGTATTTGGGCATCGCGATCGCTATGGTCATCTTCTTGCCCCGAAAAATTTCTTTCAGACATTTTGTCGAGCAGGTGATTTGCACCCCTTAGTTCACCATTTTTATACCATATGGGCGTCACCTTTTATCCCAAAAATCAGAATAACTAACATATTTCTAACCCAAATAAGATTTCACCCCTAAAATTATACCACACACCCAATTTACACATGTTTTAAGCAAGAAAGACATAATTGAGTGTTTAAAATCACTTACTTTAGCACAGTAAGAGTGGATTGAAGAAGAGAAAATGGATATCATACCTGAGGAGTTTCAAAGATGCTTATGGAATTGAAGTTGATGGAGTATAATATTCTTGCCTTTAGGAGAGAAAAGAACCAAGTTTCAAAGAAGTTTTTTTTGCTTTTGAAATGGCTTGTTTGAACTTTTAATACCTGGTAACTGTTTAGTGCCTCGCGGTCGCGAGGATCTATCATGCAATCATAAGGAGTTAAAATCACCTGACTCCACGCGATCGCCATGTGTTCACATGGTTGTGAAGAGTCAGGAAGAATTTACGTCATCGCGATCGCGAGGGTCAGGTGTCGCGATCATGATGCCTTAGCATCATCTGAGTTTTCTGAATTTCCGCATAGTGCACTACTTTGACGTGCAAAGCCGGGTGCGATGGGCACTTTGGGAGGTGCAAAATGCACCTCATTCGCACATGCCAGTATTGTTGATCAGTTCACTATTTGAATGTGCAATGGCATGTGCGATGGATACCCTTCCGGGTGCAAAAAACACATTTTTCAGAGGTATTTTTGGTGCTTCTCAACACTTGGTTCCTCTTCTCATTCTTTTGGGCACCTAAAACACATCAAAAAGAAAAAAAAAGTGGCTCAAAGCATAAAAATGATGGGTTGCTTCCCATCAAGCACATAATTTAACGTCGCGACGAGATATAAGTTTCTTCACCATCTAGATCTCCACTTGGAAGACTTGAACCTTCGATCCAAATTTGAATCGAACTTCTAATTAAAGTCACGGGGTGAAAATGTGAACATGAGAGGACATTTTCTTGGTGTCGCATTTTGCACTTTTTAGCCCTCAAGTGAGGAAGATCTCCTTGCCTTCTTTCCATGACAACTTTAAAACCGGATAAACTTTAATCCATCCCCCTTCCAAGGTCCTCAAAAAGCTTGATTACTTTGAATCTCGTCCATTCAACCAAACTCAAGGTTGACAAGTGGTTGGAGTAATATTTGGGCATCTCCACCTTCAAACTTGTCTCATTTATAGCATCCTCACTTTCGAATGAACTAGAGTCTTTCATGATGAATCGTTGGACTTTGCCTTGCAACTCTAGTATTATTCGCTTAATCTCGGCATCACGAGCCATCTATGAGGTAGTTGGTTGCCTCAACACCTTCAATTCATGAGCATTCCTTGTGTCTTCCTCTTCAATAGGGGGAAACTCAAAGCCACTATCCACGTCCGTGCATGTGTCAATTCGAGCATTCACGTTAGTATTCAAGTTTTGGATAGCAATTTCAAGTTGCTCTTCTTTTTGCTTTCTCTTGACATGCCTTTTCAACAATATATTAAACATTGATATAATTATTTCACGTTATTCCCCATAAGCCTCAAATTGGCGAGTTAGGTCCAACATCCATTCCAGGCTCACCACCTCCCCTAACACCACTTTTTCCTCTTGTTGGGGTTCAACCACCACCAGTACAAACTCACTCTCCGGGGATGTCATATTTTGCAAATCTTTGTCATCATCCTCAAAGTGTATTTGATGGAGTTCAATGTTTGAAATTCGTTCATTTGCTTGGCTCGGAGGGTTTTCTTCATCAATATGGCCATAAGGAGTCGACAACTCAACCATGAGTTGCGAGGCATATTTTTGCTCCTCTTTTTCTTTAGCTCTTGCATCCACAAAGTCTTGCTTTATGGATTCCACACCCTTCTCTATGACGTCTTTCTTGGCCAAAATAGTTTGCACCATGGCATATACGCTCTTCGGGGAGATGTCTTCTTCATCAACCTGAACAAGAGGCGTAGACAAATCTTCCATGGATTGCGAAGCACATTTTCTCTCATCTTCTTCTTTAGCTCTTGCATCCATAAAGTCTTGCTTTATGGACTGCACACCCTCCTCTGTGATATATTTCTTGGCCAAGAGAGTTTGAACCATGGCATATAGGCTTTCAGGATAGGTGTTTTCTTCATCAACTTGAGCAAGAGGCGTGGACCATTCCTCCATGGATTGTGTGGCAAGATTTCTCTCCTCTTTTTCTTTCATTCTCATTCCCACAAAGACTTGCTTTATGGATTTCACACCCTCCTCTTGGGTTTCTAGTGAGGCAAAGAGGGTGTGGAGCTTTGCATACATGCCTCATTCGCTTGCTACGCCATGGTTCCTATTAGGATCACAAGCACCACTAGCAACATGGTTAGCATAAGAGGGGGGAGGATGGTCATTAGGGCAATTGCTCCAATGTACATCACGACCACCACACAAATAGAAATTGCTCCCATCATAGGAATATAAAGGTGATTACCTCCCTCTCCTAGGGCCAATCTAATATTTCCGCCGAAGGTGGGGTCCTCCATAATAACAACAAGGATTAATAAAATAAGGGTTGCAACCACCAACACCTCTATCATATAGAGATGCCATGAAATCAATCAACAAAATAAAACTACACAAAAGAAAACCAACTATGCACAAAAAGTGAACTAGAGTAAGTAAACTCACATTCTAAATTAACTCAATACGCCAAATTGTTCCCCGGCAACGGTGCCATTTTTGATAACACTCAAACTGTGCTCCCCAAGTTGGAGGTCACGACGATCGTCAGAGCAAAACAAAAATTATAAATCCCAATGAGTGTCGGGGTCATACCCAAGGGAACAATGTAGTCGCGATAGAGCTAATAGAGAATCCAAGCAAATTTATGAAGTTCAATTAACAAAAAAGGGAAAAGATACCTAAAAAGGGGGGTTTCAGACAAAAACTAATGATAAAAGAAAATCAAATAAATGATAAATTGATCAATGGATTTCACCTTGCTTTCGTCAAGCAAGGATAACAAGGGAGACTTGGGAATGGGAATTTTATTCACAAGACCTGCACCCGATTAACACTTAGGTAGTATTGGTCATAGGTATGCCTAACCGTCTCTCAACCAATTAAGCATATATCTCGTGTGTTCTCTCGAACCACTATGAGTAAGCAATAAACCAACTAATTTAACTTGGATGAGTTAGGTTATCTCTTACCCCAACTCTTAGATGGGAGTTTCTGGTAACTAAACTACCTCTAGCCTTAGTCTAGAGTGGAAACACCAAATCCCCACTATTGAATCTTCCCAAATTAGGGAAATTCTCTTTCAAGCAAAAACCTATTTTAGAAAGCTAAGTCAATGTTCGCAACTATTGACTATAAATTCAACCATGGAGGATTCAATAGACCTGAATAATAAAACAAGAGCAAAATCTATATATGAATTCAATACCCAAACAAGTATTATCTCTAATACAACCCAAATCTCAATTCAATAATTACACCAATAAAATAGCAATTTAGAGAAAGAGTTGAAGAGTGGAAACTAAGGATTTTACAATAAAGAGCATCCAAATCATCACTCCTATGGTGTTGGTTGATAAAGTTGCTCTCCAAGCTTGCCAAAAGTTGTGAGAATAGCCAAAGATAGCTTCCAAAATGGCTGAGGAGTCTTTTGTATTAATTGGGATTTCCAAAAGTGGGAATTTCCAAATATGTCCTGCAGCTGACGACACCTTCATCGCGGTTGCGTGATCATTCTTCGCGATCGCAAGGTTCTGTATTTTCTCTCCATGCGGTCGCGTGGTCTTAACCTCGCGGTCGCATATATCTGACTTCTTCCTCCACGCGATTGCGTGGCTCACTTTGCAGTCGCGTAGTTTTAGCTTTCTCCTTGTGAATTGCGGTCATGTGATTCACTCTCGCGGTCGTGATGAGTAACTTGGTGTCAGTGATCAACAACTCCTTTTAGCTCCCATTTGACTTGTTTTCACTCGAGTCTTTCCCGAACACTTTTAAAACACAGAAACTTGTAAAATAGAAGAAATTCGTGTCAAATTGAACTATTTATCCACTTTATACTAGCAAAGGTATAAGATTAGAAGCTAAATAAGTATGTAGAATACAAACTTATCAATGTGCGATGCGCACAGTCGATGATGCGGTCCACACTCTAGTCGCATGCCAAGGTTTAAGACTTTTCAATTTTTTCCAGTGTTCTATCTCCACCATGTGAAGCATCACAATCGCACAGTGCGGCGCACCTCCTTAAAATTGCTCCAACACACTTAGCTTGGTTCCTAACTAAAAAGCCAACAAAAACAACACACAAAATAACACCAAAAAGCAAAAATATGGAAAGTAAAGGTGAATTCTTAGGTTGCCTCCCAAGAAGCATTTGGTTTAATGTCACGTCTCGATGGTGGTACCTCTCATTTAAGGCTCGTCAAGGTAAATTTCTTCTAAGAGGGAGACTTCCTCCGGTATGCCCAAATACTTCTTTACTCGCAGCCCATTTCCCTTGAACGTTGAGCCATCTTCATTCTCCAACTCTATTACTCCATTGGTGAAAACATGAAACACTTTGAAATGGTCTGACCATTATACCTTAATTTTCCTAAGAAAAGTTGGAGTCCAAAGTTGAATATGAGCACCAAATCACCCGGAGAAAACTCTCGCTTGAGAATTTGATAATCTTGATATTGTTTCATTCGGGATTTGTAGAGTGAGGCACTTTCATAAGCCCGCATTCGGAACTCATCCATCTCATTGAGGTCCTCAACTCTAGCATGAGCGGCTTTTTCCCAATCCAAGTTTAGATTCTTCAAAACCCATATGGCTTTGTGTTCTCATTCGACCGGGAGGTGACAAGATTTGACAAAGACCAATTGGTAGGGAGACATAACAATCAGGGTCATGTATGTTGTCCTAAAATCCCATAATTCATCATTAAACTTTCGGGCCTAATTCGTTTGATGAACATTTACCGATTTTGAAAGAATGGATTTGATTTCCCTATTAGAAACTTCAACTTGCCCGCTTGTTTGTGGGTGGTAGGGAGTGGCAACTTTGTGTTTGACTCCATATTTTTCAAGTAGAGCACTAAGCAATTTGTTGCAAAAGTGAGATCCCCCATCACTAATGATGGAACGAGGGTGCCAAAACGAGCGATTATATGTTTTTTTAGGAAAGCAGTGACACGTTTCCCTTCGTTATATGGCAATGTCACAACCTTAACCCACTTGGTAACATAGTCCACAACCACTAGAATGAAAGTTTTCCCATACGAACTCACAAATGGCCCCATGAAATCAATGCCTCATACATCAAATAACTCAACTTCAAGGATTGGTGTCAATGGGAGTTCATGGCGTCAAGACATGCCCCCGTCGCGTTGACATTTGTCACACTCCTTCACCAATTTATGGGCATCTTGAAACAGAGTTGGCATATAAAATCCACATTGTAACACTTTTAAAGCCATGCGCGTACCCCCAAGATGACCACCAACAGGTGAAGAGTGGCACGCCTTAAGAATGGGCATCGTCTCAATTTAGGGGAGGCACCTCTGAATCATTCCATTGGCTCAAATCCTAAATATGTAGGGTTGGTCCCAAAAGAACTTCCGGACATCAAGCAAGAACTTTTTTTGATGTGAATTCAAACCATCCGTAAGTAAACCACTTGCTAAAAAGTTAGCAAAGTCAGCAAACCATGATGTAAGATCACGCGAGGCAGCCAAAATGCGCTCGGCGGGTAATGAATCATTTATCTCAAGTTCCACTATGGGCCTTCCCTCTTCTTCTAGTCTTGATAAATGGTCAGCCACTTTATTCTTACATCCCCTCAATCCTTTACTTTAAAATTGAATTCTTGGAGAAGTAATACCCAACGAATTAGTTGGGTCTTGGCATCTTTCTTAGTCATCAAGTATCTGATTGTAGCATGGTCAGTGTGCACGATGACTTTGGTCCCCAAAAGATATGCCCAAAACTTTTCAAAGGCAAAAACAATGGCTAACAACTCTTGATCCATCACGGTGTAATTCGTTTGAGCCATATTTAATATTTTTCTTGCATAGTAGATTGGGTGGAAGAGTTTTTCTTTTTGTTGACAAAGTACTACCCCCAAAGCCACACTACTAGCGTCACATAAGCTTAGACGGTTTTGTCCAATCCGGTGCAATGATGATGGGGGTTGATTTTAACTTCTCTTTCAATGTGAGAAAGGCTGTCATGCAACTACTATCAAAGTCGAATTTGTCTTTTTTTTCAAGCAACTTACACAAGGGATAAGCCACTTTCACGAAATCCTTGATGAAGCGCCTATAGAACCCCGCATGACTCAGAAAACTCCTTATCCCTTTTACAGTCTTCGGAGGGGGTAGTTTTGATATGACATTAATATTGGCTTGGTCAACCTCAGGTCTTTTTTCAGATATATTATGCCCCAATACTATCCCCTCTTTTACCATAAAATTGCATTTCTCCCAATTTAGCACCAAGTGTGATTCCTCACATCATTTAAGTACTTTCTCTAAGGGTTCTATACAATCACCAAACTCATCCCCAACTATCGAGAAATCATCCATGAAGATCTCCATAGTATCTTCAACCATATCTGAGAATATTGACATCAAGCACCGTTGGAAGGTAGGTGGGATGTTGCACAGTCCAAAAGGCATTCTTTTGAATACAAAAGACCCATAGAGACATGTAAAGTTCATCTTCTCTTGATCTTCCGAGGTGATTGAGGTCTGGTTGTAGCCGGAATAACCATCAAGAAAGCAACAAAAACTATGGCTAACCAACCAATCTAGCATTTGATCCATGAACGGGAGAGGCAAGTGATCCTTCTCTATCCATGAGTTCAGTTTCCGGTAATCCATACAAACTTCCATCTAGTCACGGGTCTGAGGGCTATAATCTCATCTTTTTCATTCAGCACAACAGTAATTCCACCCTTCTTTTGCATGCACTACACTGGACTGACCTAGGTACTATCAGAGATAGGAAAGACCACCTTGGCATTTAACCACTTAATAATCTCCTTCTTCACCACCTCTTGCATAGGCGGGTTTAGCGTTTGTTGATGTTCAATCAAAGGGGTGATTTCCTCTTGTAGATTTATCTTGTGTGTGCATATCGCCGGAGGTATGCAAATAATGTTGGGAATAGTTCACCCAAGGGCACGAATGTTCTTCTTCAACACTCTGAACAATGCATCTACTTGTTTATCACTCAACTTGTTGGAGATGATGACCGGCAAGGTCTCATTAGCACCGAAGTAGGCATACTTCAAGTGAGATGGTAACGGCTTGAGCTCCAATATAGGTGGTTCAGTAATTGAAGGGTTGGAGGGAGGTGTTTGCCTATTCTTCAAGTCGAGATCAAGCTTCTTTGGGGAATAGGAGTAGGAAACCATTTCCACTAAAGCACAACAAATTTCGTCATATTCTTCTATCCCTTTCACAATCGTAATTCAATAACACCGCTTCTAATGCTTCATCCAGTAACCCCTCTTTTACGTGTAGGTCAATTCTTTCCTCAATCTTGCCAATTGTAAAAGCCATTTGGAAGTCATTCGGTTGTTTCATAGACCTAGACAAATCAAAGGTTGCCTAATCCTCGTTCATGGAATATTTTAATTCTCCCGAGTCTATTTCGCTCAAAGTGCACCCGGTTTTTAGACTTGGTTTCCCTAGACAATTGGTATCTCAAAGCCCCTTTTGCAATCAAACACAACAAAATCCATAGGATACACAAGTCGACCCACCTTAACCAAAATATCATATCCAACCCCCACGGGGTGCTTTATTGACTGATACATTATGAGAAACTTCATATCTGTGATAATAGGTTTCCCAAGCTCCAATCATCTAAAAGTGTCTAGCGACATCAGGTTTACACTTACGTTTTCATCACACACCAATTTTGTAGATTTGTGCACTCCATTCACATCACAAATAGTGTACACATCCTGAGTCTCATAATTAACAATGTCGCCCGATAATATTGCACTACTTTGAGGGGACATATGAACAACCCCACATTCTACCAAGTTGCATGTAGTTCACATTTATTTCACAAACTTGGCATACTCGCACATTTTGTTGAAAGCACTACTCGATGGAATGTTGATGGTGATTCTTTTCAATATATATTCAAAGTCACTCGGAGTCTCACCCCCTTTTTCTTGCAATAAACATTGACGGAAATGAGGTGGAGATGTAGGGAAAGGTTTGCTAATCTTAGGCACCTTGTTCTTATGATTTAGTGTTTTTGACACACCATTTCCCCAAGGCCTCTTGTTTCTAGGATTACTTGTATTCGAACTTGAAATCTCCACGAGGTCTGTTAGGTCTTTCATATCACCCATTGTTTCATCTCCCTTTATTTGCTTAGACTAGAATTGAGAAGTGAGCCATACCATTCTTTCTTTAAGCTGTTTGATAGAGACGGAGTGCGAGTGCACGGTTTGAGCTAGGCCTCCAAGTTCATATTTCAAGTCCTTGACGCCTTCATCAGTGGACACTGCCTTATCCAACACTCCTACAAGCATATATTCAATTCTAGAGGTACCATTTCATTCATTCCGACCTTGATTCCCATGATCATGTCTCCTCAAACATGGGCTCGCTTTTTGGAGAATTTCATGGGAACCCATCTTATAGTTTGTAGCCAAAGCTTCCTCACTATTTTCATTAGAACCATCCATCTCTTCTATTAGTTTCATAGTCCCAACAACACCAATGGTGTTAACCGTTTAAATCGGGTGTGTTGCTACACTCATGGCCATGAATTCAAGGAGTGTTGAAATGATGATAGCTCTTTATACCTTCGTGCACCATTATCCCTCCATTCATCAATATCTTTAGCGGAGGTGGCACCCACTTAAGGTCTACTAAAGTCACCTTCTCAAGTACAATGGGTCGAGCAAGAAGTATTCAGCCTTGGCGCTTGAGGAGTTTCTGTAAACTACCTATTCAAACCAACACAACCAATAAATAAAGTAAAAATAAACAAAAACTCTACAAAGTGATTTCAATTCAAAATCAAATAGCTATTAATAAGCCATTCCCCAACAACTGTGCCATTTTCGATAACGCTCAAATGACACTCTCCATTACAGAGGTTACGATAATTGTTAAGAAAAACAAAATTTATATTACCCGACGGGAGTTAGAGTCGATCCCACAGGGAATGGTAGCTTAGCCAATGAGATTATAGAAAGGACCTCACAATGAGAGTAGATTGTCCAAACAACAAATAATGTAAAAAGGGGGAAATTGGGGAATTGGGAAAATCTATAACAATTCATAATTCAAGACAAAAAAAAGCAAATGGGGGGTGTAAACAAGAGAGAGGATGACTAGGAATGTGCTTCTGATGGGACTAAAATACGGGTTAAGGTACTTGCTCAATTGCATAATTTCTCACTTAACGACATAGGTAACATTGGTTTTAGGCATGAATATTAATCTTTCAATCTGACAATCATTTATCCAATGGTCTTTGTTAAAGCACCATGGTTTTACCATGAACCAACCAATATAGGATTGGGGAGGTCACACTATCTCTAGTTTAGACCCTTAAATGGATGTTTCCAGTGAATTAAGCTATTTCTAGTCTCAATCTAGGTGGAATCCCAAGTACCCACTAGCAATTTCACATTCGAAATTATGAACCCCTTTCTAAAGCAAGAACTATCACGACCCGAAATCGGGCCATGATGGCGTCTACATAACCCCTCAGTAGACAAGCCTAACCCAAACATAGGAAAGCAGTAAATAATAATTTAACTAAAGATAAGCGGAAGATATAAACAAGGGATAGGGCCAAAAGCATATATACTACCAGCGTAAAAAATATACAAAATATGGCCCTAAAGTGACCGAGAGACAAAACGACCTGAAAACCAACTCGGACCTCGTGTCACTAGTACAAGAGCGGTTAAGCAAGGAGTAGCTATACAACAATCTCTGTCTATCCATAATACAAAATATAGACATGATATACAAGATGGAAAGCAAGTAAAGTCTCCAAAAGCGCTAGGAGCTCACCGCGATCCGAACACCAACGGGCCTCAAACGATAGGAGATCAGCGAGGGTGGCTCATACTAGGTGCTGCATCAGAAAAAGAGATGCAAAGTGTAGTATAAGTACAAAAAACAATGGGTACTCAGTAGGCATCATAGGCTGATCGAGCACAGAAAGATAATACATAAATATAGATTACAGGAAAGAAACTAACTATAAAGGGATCCACCTAAATCTATTTATAAAACTGTAGACAAGCCGATAAATCAAAAGATAAAGGAAAACAACAACAAGCCACACCAGAGTCAATCTGTGTGCCAAGGCCAAATGCAATGCGATGCACGATGATGCATTTATGTATGCAATATAATATAAACCTAGAATACCACATCGGGCGCCCGAAATACCTCATCGGACTATTCATATATATGAAATAATAAAATGCCCCGGAATAATGCGTCGAGCGGGAGGGGGGTCCGGAATATTGCGTCGGACTAATATGTATATAAATAAAAGAATAAAATAGTAGTTCCTCTTTCCCTCTCAAAAACCAAGGTGATACTCAAAATAGCTCAATTTACTCCAAAATCCATCACAACAGTAGAAAAACCTCTTTTCAAACCCAAAAGCCTTTGAAAAACCATTTCCATATCGTACCAATGATATGCCATGCGATATGAGTATGAATGCTCACAAGCAGAGGAATAATCACACCATCAGATCAAACAGGGCAAAGTACCCTTCAAACCAAGAGAAACTGACCTGGAATCCGTCAAAATCCTAGCCATGGCCTCGGGCCCACAATTATACACAATTATAAAAATAAAGCGGTAGAGCAGGAAAATAAAAGCAGAAAATGATGAGTAAGCTCTATTCTACCTCTAAAGCATCCTAAAAGCATGCTAAGGATCTTAGACTAGTCACGCAGAGGAAATAAGCTCCTAGGCTAAGGATAACATGCAATCCTAGACTAAAAACCCAAAATGGCAAATTAACATGATAAACAAGATTAAATCCTAAAGTCTATCTAAAATCTAACCTAGCGTTCCAGTAACATATAAACATATATAACCTAACTAACTCAGTCTAGAAAGTAAATCGTAACCTACCTCAGCGCCGAACTGCAAACACGAACCGTTACTCGTATGCCTTCCCCTTCCGAATAGCCTCATAAAGTTGCCACACTATCAAGAACATAACCCAAGTGTCAAGATTAGAAGAATGACATCCATATTGATATACGGAAAATCGGGCCAAAAATCAGGTTGGAAAAATGACCCTCGAGGCCCGCACAATGAAACAGAAAAAAAAAATTCACAATTGTGTTTGCGATGGGTTAAGGAACCTGTACCCAAAATTTAGGTGCGAACAGAGCTCGATTCGAGGCCCAAAACAGCCTCGAAGTGCTACTAATTCCCGAGATTAAGATGGAAAAGTTTGGAATTTGAAAACGGAAACCAACTTTGATAAGGAGAACACGCTACGAGGCTGAGTTGCACAATTTTTGGAGCATGCAGTCCCCAACAATCAGATTCCACAAGAATTCTTCAACTCTAAGGATTTAGCAATAAGGGAGTTTAGTGGGAGAATTACGGGAATTTACACGGAACGAGGAGAGGGGTGATGAGGGAACTTACCGGATGAAGAGTGCTGAAGCAAAGAAGCTGGGAAAAGGAGTTTTGGAGCATAACAATGGAGTTCTTCGGTTTTGTGGAGAAGAAAATGAAGTTGGGACTTAATATAACTGCCAAGGGTCCTTCATCGCGATCGCGACAGGACCCCGCGTTCGCAAAGAAGAGTTGGCCCAACCATCGCGATCGCGATAGCGCGGCCGCATTCACAAAGAAGAAGCCAAGTCGGGTCCCAGCCGGCTACATCGCAAACATGATGGTCAGGAAGCTAGACCATCGCGAACGCGATGAGATCCTCGCGATCCTGAAGAGAAACAGAGGTCTGCAACTTAGTGCAGCAACCAGCAAATTCTAAGTCCAAAAATCTTCAGATGGACCCTCGAGATTCATCTGGAACCCCGTGAACACAAACCAAACATGCTACCCTACAAAAAATGGCATTCCGGACTCAATGGAAATGGCGAAACTCCTAACGGAGATTATTTTAATGAAAAGTGGGCCCACGCCCAAAACCAACTAGAAACTCAAAACCCAAAAATGAGCCCGGAAGACTCGGAACCCAAACCAAAGGTCCTCCTAGACCAAAGTCAATATTCCAAAGCTAATGGCGCTGATGGAATTCCCATCCGAGGCCATCTTCCCCAAATATTGACCAAAGTCAACCCTACTAGCCAAACTGACTTCAAAACACACAAAGCCACACAAAACCAAACCAAAAATACCCAGACCCAAACCAATGGTCCCACTAGACCAATATCCCCATTCTGGAGCCAACGGAACTGTTGGAATTCGATTCAGAGTAAATTTACCAAGAAATTTGACCGAAGTCAAAGATTTTCCAACTTTAAGTTCTAAAATAGGGAAATGGTCATAACGACCATAACGAATGGCCCGGGCACCGAACCGTCAGTCCTGGCAAGTCATAAATGACCTGTAGTCGCTGAGGGAAAGATCGAAACACAGAAAAAGCATGAAAAACAGAAAATGACCTCGAGGGTCATTACAACATCCACTACTAAAAGAACTTTCGTCCGCAAAAGTTAGAGTAAGGATAGTACCTAAAGACTCGAAAAGGCGAGGATAATGGGTCCACATGTCGGTCTCGACCTCCCAAGTAGCCTCCTTAACAGGATGATGCCTCCATTGAACCATAAATGACAGAATCTCCTTGGACCTCAACTTCCTAACCTACCGGTCCAAAATAGCAACGGCTCCTCCTCAAAGGCTAAGGACTTATCCAACTGAACCAACTCCTAGTGAAGTACATGAGACTCATCCGGAATGTACCGCCGCAGCATAGAAACATGGAACACTAGATGAACACTAGAAAGAAAAGGAGGCAAGGCCAACTCATAATCAACCTCTCCAATACGGTGAAGGATCTTGAATAGACCAATAAACCTCGGACTGAGTTTACCCTTCCTCTTGAACTACATCACGCCCTTCATGGGCGATACCCGAAGTAACACACTATCACCAACCATAAACTTGAGATCTCAAACTCTCCGATCAGCATAACTCTTCTGCCTACTCTGGGAAGTACGAAGCCTCTTCTGAATAACCTAAACTCTATCCATAGAATCACGAAGCAAATAGGTACCCCCATGGCCTAACCTCGAAAGTATCAAACCAACCCACCAGAGATCTGCACCGCCTACCATACAAAGCCTCGAATGGAGCCATCTGGATGCTAGAATGGTAACTATTATTATATGCAAATTCTTCCAAGGCAAAACACTGGTCCCATTGACCCCCAAAATCAATCATGCAGGCTCGCAACAGATCCTCCAGAACCTGAATGGTACGCTCTGACTGGCCATCTGTCTGCGGATGAAAGGAAGTGCTAAACTCAACTCTTGTACCCAACTCTCACTGAATAGACTACCAAAAGTGCAAAGTGAACTGAGTACCTCAGTCGAAAATGATAGAAACTGGCACCCCATGCAAATACACAATCTCTCGAATATAGATCTGGGCCAACCACTCAGAACTGTAAGAAGTATGAACTAGCAGAAAGTGAGCAGACTTCGTGAACCTATCCACGATAACCCAAATAGCATAAAATCTCCACAAGGTACGTGGCAATCCGACTACAAAGTACATTGATATACGCTACCATTTCCACTCCGAAATGGGTAGTCTCTGTGATAAACCACCTGGCCTCTGGTGCTCGAACTTACCTTCTGACAGTTCAAGCACCTAGATACGAAAGCAAAAATATCCCTCTTCATCCCACACCACTAATAGTGCTGCCTCAAGTCACGATACATCTTAGCTACCCCAAGATGAATGGAATATCTAGAATAGTTGGCCTCCTCCAATATCAATCTGACCAAGTCACCAACTCTAGGAACACAAATACGACCCTCGATCCTCAGAACACCCTCTGAATCTAAAGTCTCCTTCCTAGACTCACCACTTGACACCTTGTCATGAATGATCCTCAATCTCGCATCCTCAATCTGCTGTTCTCGAATCTTCTCCAACAAGGAAGACCTAGCCTCAACACAAGAAAGAATATGGCCTGGCTCAGAAATGTCAAGTCGAACCAACCTATTAGCCAAGGACTAGATGTCCCAAGCTAAAGGTTGCTCCTCCATAGCTAAGAAACTCAAGCTACCCATACTCACCGCCTTCCAGCTCAAGGCATCCGCTACCACATTTTTCTTGCCCGGATGATAGAGAATAGAAATGTCATAGTCCATCAGTAACTCCAACCACCTACGCTGCCTCAAATTTAGATTCTACTGGCTGAAAATGTACTGAAGACTACGATGGTTAGTAAGGATCTCACAATGTATGCCATAAATATAATGCCTCCACATCTTCAACCCAAAGACTACCGCTGCTAACTCCAAGTAATGCGTGGGGTAGTTTCTCTCATGAACCTTCAACTTTCCAGAAGTATATGCGATAGCCCAGCCCTGCTGCTTCAGCATACAACCCAAACCAATACATGATGCATCACAATATATGGTGAAACCCTGACCCTCCACCGGAAGAGTAAGAATCAGAGATGAAGTCAATAAGGCCTTAAGCTTCAAAAAGCTCGCCTCGCACTCATATGACCATTGGAAGGGAACATTCTTCTGAGTCAATCTAGTCAAGGAAGTTTCTATCAAAGAAAATCCCTCTACAAACTGTCAATAATAACCTGCTAACCCGACAAAACTGTGAACCTCAGTAGGAGAAGTAGGCCTAGCCAAATCACAAACTGCCGTAATCTTCACTGGGTCTACCATTATCCCATCCTTAGACACCACGTGCCCCAAGAATGCTACAGACTCAAGCCAAAATCCACACTTAGTGAATTTGGCATACAACGGATAGTCTCTCAAGCCCTGAGGTACCAATCTAAGATGTTTCTCATGCTCCTCTCTACTCCTCGAATAAATCAGAATGTCATCGATGAACACAATAACAAATGAATCCAAGTAGGCACTGAACACACAGTTCATAAACTCCATAAATATTGTTGGGCTATTAGTTAACCCAAAAGACATGACCAGAAACTCATAATGGCCGTATCGAGTCCTAAATGCAGTCTTTGGGATGTCCTTAGCCCTATTCCTCAACTGGTGATAACCGGACCTCAGATCTATCTTAGAAAACACGGTTGCACACTGTTGCTGATCAAACAAGTCATCATTACGCAGCACCAGATACATGTTCTTAACTGTCACCTTATTCAATTGCCAGTAGTCGATACACATACGCATAAACCCATCCTTCTTCTTCAAGAACAGAACTGGATTACCCCATAGAGACACACTAGTACAGATAAACCCTCTGCTCAATAGATCCTGAAGCTGATCCTTAAGCTCTCTCAACTCAGCAGGTGCCATCCGATATGGTGGAATAGAAATGGGCTTGGTGCCCAACTCGACTTCGATACCAAAATCAATGTCACGATCATAAGGAAGGCCCAAAAGATCGGAGAGAAACAAATACGAATACTCGCAAACCACAAGAACAGACTCAAGAGGAGATGTGGTGGCACTAGTACCACGAACGTAGGCAAGATAGCCTAAGCACCCCTTCCCAACAAACCGTTGGGCGCTCAGAAATGAATTAACTCCCCTCAGCATCTGGCCATCGGCCCCCTTCCATATGATAGAAGGGATACCAGGCATCCGAAGAAAAACAGTCTTAGTGAAGCAATCCAAGACCACATGATAAGGGGATAACCAATCCATGCCCAAGATCACATCAAAATCGATCATATCAAGGACAACCAAGTCTACCCACGTGTTATACTCTAAGATAGTCACCACACAAGCCCGGTACACCTGATCCACTACTAAAGAATCACCTACGGGAGCAGATACATGCATAGCCGCACAAAAGGACTCACGAGAAGACCCTAGACGAGTAGCATAATAAGTAGATACATACGAAAATGTAGACCCAGATCAAATAAAACAAAAGCAGGTTGTTGGCAAATAGAGATCATACCTGTGATCACAGCATCTGAAGCCTCGTCCTCTGTCTGGCCTGGAACTGCATACATGTAGCCCCGACCACCATGACCACCTGACCTACCAAGTTGAGGACCACCTCTAGAACCTAAGGGACCACCCCTACTACCTTGTGAACCGCCTCTAGCTGGAGGTGTTGGAGCCCTGGGAGCCTGAACCAACTGATCATGTTGCCTAGGATGTTGTACCAACAGACACTCTCTAGCAAAGTGGCCTATCTCGCCACACTCATTACAACCCCGACCATATGTACTCCATTGTGAAAACCCTGCCGAATCAGAATGACCACCATGACTTGTGGACCCTGAATGACCACCTCGTGGAGCAGGAACAATACTCTGGCTACTCTGACCCTTAGTAGTCTGTAATGCCGCCTGAACAGGCCGCTCGACTGAAAATGCTTCCACTATTGACCTTCACCATAGTAGCCCCTGATGGCGGGACCACTTATTGCTGCCCCCTTGGGCCTCATAAACTATAACCTCAATAGTACGATCATGATCAACCACCTCCAGAAAAGACTGACCCAATGCTACCATACCCTCCATAGCTAAGCGAAGATGCAGAGTCAAACCTCAAACAAACCGGCATAGTCTCTCGTGCTCGATAGGCAGGATCATAGTGGCATGCCTGGACAGCTGGTGGAAATGAACGTCATACTCAGACACTGTCTTGGAGCCCTTCTCCAACCCAGTAAACTGATCCATCAAATGCTCTCTCATGCTATGTGGTACATACTTCTCTAGAAAGGCTGCGGAGAACTGATCCCAAGTAACCGGAGGTGACCCGGCTAGTCTACCAGCAATATATGACCTCCACCATTGTTTCACTAGACCATCCAGCTGAAACGCGGTGTAATATGCTCCATGAGACTTGAGTAACCCCAAATTATGCAACCTCTCTTGGCAGCTACTCAGAAACTCGTGCGCACCCTCCCTAGAGGCACCCAAAAAACTCGGAGAACCCAATCTCAAGAACCTACCCAACATCTTCTTCTACTCAAAAGACATAACTGGCACGGCTGGAAGAGGGGGAGCAACTGCAAGGACCGGTAGTACTGCCAATCTAGGAGCTGCAGCAGCAAGTTGCACTCCTGAACTCGGTGCTGCCGCCCTAGCTGAAATCTGAGCCACACCTGGAACCTGGGAACCAATCGAAGTGCTCGACAAAGCAATTGGTGGAGTCATACCCTCAAGAAACCCCAAAAATCAAACCAAGGTGTCCTGCAACACTGGAGTAGCCACAAATTAGCCGAATGCTGGGTTGGCCCCATATTCTCTGGCTCATACTGAACTTTATCTACTCTAACCTCCGGCTCGGGTGATGGTACTCTAGCCCGTGCCGGAGCTGGTGCCATAGTCCATGCCCTACCTTAACCTCAGGGCTGACCTCTACCCCGTCCCCTAGTTGTGGGTCTAACTGTAGGCGCAGAGGTCTCAACCTCACCCACTGCAGATCTCGTCCGAACCATCTGAGAAGTAGTGAAACAAATATACTTAGAAGTTGGTCAACTAAAGTAAGCATGATAAGGAACCAAACAAAATGACGTTTTTCCTAAGGAATGCCTTATAGCCCTTCGCAGATAGGATACAAACGTCATCGTACCTTATCCATGAGACTCTACTAGACACTTGATCTTATACTGGTGACACTGGTGAACACCACTCTATCATGACCTGAAATTAGGCCATGATGGCATCTACGTAACCCCCAGTAGACAAGCCTAACCCAAACATACGAAAAATAGTAAATAATAATTTAACTAAAGAGAAGCGGAAGATATAAAGAAGGGATACGACTAAAAGCATATAGACATACCAGCGTACAAAATATACAAAAGATGGCCCTAAAGTGACCAAAAGACAAAACGACCTGAACACCAACCCAGACCTGGTGTCCCTAGTACAAGAGAGGCTAAGAAAGGAGTAGTTATACAACAACCTCTGTCTATCCAAAATACAAAATATAGACATGATATACAAGATGGAAAGAAAGTAAAGTATCTAAAAGCATCGGGAGCTCATCGCGATCCAAATAGCAACAGGCCTCGAACGATAGGAGATTAGCGAAGGTGGCTCGTACTAGGTGATGCATCAAAAAAAAGATACAGAGTGTAGTATGAGTACAAAAAACAACGGGTACTCAGTAGGTATCATAGGCCGACCGAGCGCAAAAAGATAATATATAAATATAGATTACAGAAAAGTAGCTAACTATACAGGGATCCACCTAAATATAGTTATAAAACTGAAGACAAGCCAATAAATCAAAAGATAAAGGAAAACAACAAGAAGCCACACAAGAGTAGATCTAGGCCAACCTCTCTGAACTGAAAGAAGTCTGAACTGGAAGAAAGTGAGCAAACTTCGTGAACCTCTCCACGATAAACCAAATAGCATCAAATCTCTGCAAGGTACGTGGAAATCCGACTACAAAGTACATGGATATACGCTCTCATTTCCACTCCAGAATTGGTAGTCTGTGTGATAAACCACCTGGCCTCTGGTACTCGAACTTTACCTGCTGACAGTTCAAGCACCTGGATACGAAAGCCAAAATATCCCTCTTCATCCCACACCACCAATAGTGCTGCCTGAAGTTTTAATACATCTTAGTTGCCCTAGGATGAATGGAATATCTAGAACAGTGGGCCTCCTCCAATATCAATCTGACCAAGTCACCAACTCTAGGAATGCAAATACGACCCTCGATCCGGAGGACACCCTCTGAATCTAAAGTCGCCTTCCTAGCCTCACCACTTGACACCTTGCCACGAATGATCCTCAATCTCACATCCTCAAACTGTTGTGCTCGAATCTGCTCCAACAAGGAAGACCTAGCCTCAACACAAGCAAGAATACGACCTGGCTCGGAAATGTCAAGTCAAACCAACCTATTAGTCAAGGACTGGATTTCCCAAGCTAAAGGTCGCTCCTTTGTAGCTAAGAAAGCCAAGCTACCTATACTCACCGCCTTCTATCTCAAGGCATCCGCTACTATGTTTGCCTTGCCCGGATGATAGAGAATAGAAATTTCATAGTCCTTCAGTAACTCCAACCACTTATGCTGCCTCAAATTTAGATCCTTATAGCTAAAAAAGTACTGAAGACTACGATGGTCAGTAAAGATCTCACAATGTATGCCATAAATATAATGCCTCCACATCTTCAATGCAAAAACTACCGCTGCTAACTCCAAGTCATATGTGGGGTAGTTCCTCTCGTGACACTTCAATTGTCTGGAAGCATATGCGATAACCCAGCCCTGCTGCATCAACACCCAACCCAAACCAATACATGATGCATCATAATATATAGTGAAACCCTGACCCTCGACCAGAAGAGTAAGAATCAGAGCTGAAGTCAATAAGGCCTTGAGCTTCAGAAAGCTCACCTCGCACTCATCTGACCACTTGAAGGGAACATTCTTCTAAGTCAATCTAGTCAAGGAAGCTGCTATTGAAGAAAATACCTCTACAAACCGTCTGTAATAACCTGCTAACTCGATGAAATTGTGAACCTCGGTAGTAGAAGTAGGCCTAACCCAATCATGAACTGTCGCAATTTTCGCCTGGTCTACCATAATCCCATCCTTGGACACTATGTGCCCCAAGAATGCTACAGACTCAAGCCAAAATTTACACTTAGTGAATTTGGCATACAACTGATGGTCTCTCAAGGCATGAAGTACCAACCTAAGATGTTGCTCATGCTCCTCTATACTTCTCGAATAAATCAGAATGTCATCGATGAACACAATCACGAATGAATTCAAGTAGGAACTAAACACACGGATTATCAACTCCATAAATTATTTTGGGGCATTAGTCAACCCAAAAGACATGACCATAAACTCATAATAGTTGTATCGAGTCCTAAATGCAGTATTTGGGATGTCCTCAACCCTAATACTCAACTGGTGATAACCGGACCTCAGATCTATCTTAGAAAACACGGCTGAACCCTATAGCTGACCAAACAAGTCATCAATATGCAGCATCGGATACCTATTCTTAATTGTTACCTTATTCAATTGCTTGTAGTCAATACACATACGCATAGACCCGTCCTTCTTCTTCACGAATAGAACCAGAGCACCCCATTGAGACACACTAGGCCGGATAAACCCTCTGCTCAATAAATCCTAGAGCTGATCCTTAAACTCCCTCAACTCAGCAAGTGCCATCCGATATGGAAGAATAAAAATGGGCTTGGTGCCCGGCTCGACATCGATACCAAAATCAATGTCACGATCAGGAGAAAGGCCCGAAAGATCAGAGGGAAACACATCTAAATACTCGCAAACCACAGGAACAGACTCAAGAGGGGATGTGGTGGCACTAGTATCACGTACGTAGGCAAGATAAGCTAAGCACCCATTCCCAACCAACCGCTGCGCACTCAGAAATGAAATAACTCCCCTCGGCATGTGGCCATCAGCCCCCTTTCATATGATATGAGGGATACCAGGCATCTGAAGAGTAACAGTCTTGGCGAAGCAATCCAAGACCATATGATAAGGGCATAACCAATCCATGCCCAAGATCACATCAAAATCGACCATATCAAGGACAACCAAGTCTACCAATGTGTCATACCCCAAGATAGTCACCACACAAGCCCGGTATACCTGATCCACTACTAAAGAATCACCTACGGGCGTAGATACACGTATAGGCACAGGCAAAGACTCACAAGAAGACCCCAGACGAGTAGCATAATAAGCAGATACATACGAAAATGTAGACCCCGGATCAAACAAAATAGAAGCAGGCTAATGGAAAATGGAGATCGTACCTGTGAGCACAACATTTGAAGTCTCAGCCTCTGTCCAGCCTAAAACTGCATACATGTTGCCTCGACCTCCATGACCACCTGACCTATCGGGCTGAGGACCACCTCTATAACCCTGGGGACCACCTCTACTACCTTGTGAACCACCTCTAGCTGGAGGTGCTGGAGCCCTGGGGGCCTAAACCAACTGATCATGTTGCCTAGGATGTTGTACCGATGGGCACTCTCTAGAAAAGTGGCCTATCTTACCACACTCATTACAACCCCAACCATATGTACTCCACTGTGAAGACTCGGCCAAATTAGAATGACCACCACGACCGATGGACCCTGAATGACCACCTCATGGAGAAGGACCAATACTCTGGCTACTATTACCCTCAGTAGTCTATAATGCTGCCTGAACAGGCTGGCTCGGCTAAAAATGTTGTTGGTGCTGACCTCTACCATAGAAGCCCCTACTATTCCCATGTGAACCACTGAAACTGCCGTGATGGAGGGGCCTCTTATCACTGCCCCCTTGGGCCTCGCGAACTATACCCTCAATAGTACGGGCATTATCAACCACCTCTAAAAAGGACTGACCCGATGCTACCATACCCTCCATAGCTAAGCGAAGATGCAGAGTCAAACCTCAAACAAACTGGCATACTCTCTCGTGCTCGGTGGGTAGGATCATAGTGGTATGCTTGAACAGATAGTGGAATCGAACATCATACTCAGACACTGTCATAGAGCCCTTCTACAACCCAGTTAGCTGATCCATCAGATGCTCCCTCATGCTATGTGGTACATACTTCTCTAGAAAGGGTGCAGAGAATTGATCCCAAGTAAGCGGAGGTGACCCGACTGGTCTACCAGCAATATATTACCTCCACTACTGTTTTGAAGGACCATCCAGCTCAAACGCGATGTAATCTGCTCCATTAGACTCGACTAACCCAAAATTATATAACCTCTCCTGGCAGCTAGTCAGAAACTCGTGTGTATCCTCCCTAGAGGCACCCAAAAACCTCGGAGGACCAAATCTCAAGAACCTACCCAGCATCATCTGCTCCTCAGAAGACATAACTAGCATGGCTGGAAGAGGGGGAGCAACTGCAGGGACTGGTAGTACCTCCAATCTGGGAGCTGCAGTAGCAGGCTGCTCTCCTAAACCCGGTGCTGCCGCCTTAGCTGAAGTCTGAGTCTCACCTCAAACTTGGGAACCAATTGGAGTGCTCGGTGAAGTGTCTAGTGGAGTCATACCCTTAAGAAACCCTAACAATCGAACCAACATGTCCTGCAACACTGGAGTTACAACAAAATAGGCCGGATATTAGGCTGGCGCCACATGCTCCGGCTCATACTGAATCTCATCTGCTCTAACCTTCGGCTCTGGTGATGGTACTCTAGCCCGGTCCTGAGCTGGTGCCGTAGCCCGTGCCCTACCTCGACCTCGGAGCCGACCTTTACTTCATCCCCTAGCTGGGGATCTAACTACAGGCGCATGGGTCTCGTCCTCACCCACTGCAAATCTCGTCCAAACCATCTAAGAAGGAGTGAAACAAATATACTTAGAAGTTTGTCAACTCAAGTAAGCACGATAAGAAATGAAACAAAATGACACTTTTCCTAAGAAATGTTGTATAGCCCCTCGCAAATAGGATACAAACGTCATCATACCTTATCCACGAGTCTCTACTAGACACTTTCTCTTGTACTGGTGGGACCGGTGAACCTAAATATCTGATACCACTCAGTCACGACCCAAAATCAGGCCATGATGGCATCTACATAACCCCCCAATAGAGAATCCTAACCCAAACATACGAAAAACAGTACGTAATAATTTAACTAAAGAGAAACAGAAGATATAAACAAGGATAGGGCCAAAAGCATATATATATACCAGCGTACAAAATATACAAAAGATGGCCCTAAAGTGACCGAAAGACAAAACAACTTGAACAACAACTCAGACCTGGTGTCACTAGTACAAGAGCGGTTAAGCAAGGAGTAGCTATACAACAACCTCTGTCTATCCAAAATACAAATATAGATAGGATATACAAGATGGAAATCAAGTAAAGTCTCCAAAAGCACTGGGAGCTCGTCGTGATCCAAACAACAACGGGCCTCGAACGACAGGAGATCAGCGAGGGTGGCTCGTACTAGGTGCTGCATCAGAAAAAGAGATACAGAGTGTAGTATGAGTACCAAAACCAATGGGTACTCAGTAGGCATTATAGGCCGGCCGAGCGCAGAAAGATAATACATAAATATAGATTACAGGAATGAAGCTAACTTTACAGGGATCCACCTAAATCTAATTATAAAACCAAAGACAAATCGATAAATCAAAAAATAAAGGAAAACAACAACAAGCCACCCAAGAGTAAATCCGCGTGCCAAGGCCAAATACAATGCGATGCACGATGATGCATATATGTATGCAATATAATATAAACCCGGAAAATAACATCGGGCGCCCGGAATACCTCATCGGACTATGCATATATATGAAATATTAAAATACCCAGAATAACGCATAAGAGAGTAAAATAGTTGTTCCTCTATCCCTCTCAAAAACCAAGGTGATACTTAAAATAGCTCGATTTAGTACAAAATCCATCATAACAATAGAAAAACCTCTTTTCAAACCCAAAAGCTTTTGAAAAATCATTTCCATACTGTACCAATGATATGCCATGCAATATGAGTATGAATGCTCACAAGTGGAGGAATAATCACACCATCAGATCAAAGATGGCAAAGTAACTTTCAAACCATGAGACGGGCAAGCTCTATTCTACCTCTAAAGCCTCCTAAAAGCATGCTAAGGATCTTAGACTAGTCACACAGAGGAAACAAGCTCCTAGGCTAAGGATAACATCCAATCATAGACTAAAAACCCAAAATGGCCAATTAACATGATAAAAAGGGTTAAAGCCTAAAGTCCATCTAAAATCCAACCTAGCATTCCAGTAACATATAAACATATATAACCTAACTCACCCAGTCTAGAAAGTAAACTGTAACCTACCTCGGGGCCGAACTACAAACAAAAATCGTCACTCGTGTGACTTCCCCTTCCGAACGGCCTTAGAAAACTGCCATGCTATCAAGAACATAACCCAGGTGTCAAGACGAGAAGAATGACACCCATATTGATATACGGAAAATCAGGCCAAAAATCAGGTCAAAAAAATGACCCTCGGGGCCCGCACAATGAAACAGAAAACAAAATTCACAATTGTATTTACGGTGGGTTAAGGAACCCGTATCCAAAATTTGGGCGCGAACGGAGCTTGGTTTGTGGCCCAAAATAACCCCGAAGTGCTACTAATTCTTGGGATTAAGACGGAAAAGTTCAAAATTTAAAAACGGAAACCAACCTTGATAAGGAAAATACGCTACAGGGCTTAGTTGCATAATTTTTGGAGCATGCAGTCCCCAAAAATCAGATTCCATAAGAGATCTCCAACTTTAAAGATTTAGCAATAAGGGAATTTAGTGGGAGAATTACGGAAATTTACACAAAACTAGGAGAGGGGTGACGAGGGAACTTACCAGATGAGGAGTGCTGAAGCAAAGAAGCTGGGAAAAGGTGTTTTGGAGCTTAATAATGGAGTTCTTCGGTTTTGTGGAGAAGAAAATGAAGTTGGACTTAATATAACTGCCAAGAGTCCTTCGTCACGATCGCGACAAGACCCCCACATTAGTGGAGAAGAGCCAGCCTAACCATCGCGATCATGATGGCCCAGCCGCGTTCGCGAAGAAAAAGCCAAGCCGGGTCACAACCGGCTACATCGCGAATGTGATGGACCCATCGCGAACGTGATCGTTAGGAAACTAGACCATCGCTAACGTGATGAGATTCTCGCGATCGCGAAGAGCAACAGAGGTATGCAACTTAGTGTTGCAACCAGCAAGTTCCAAGTCCAAAAATTGTCTGATGAACCCTCGGGAATCATCTGGAACCCCGTGAACACAAACCAACCATGCTACCCTACCAGAAACAGCATTCCAGACTCAATGGAAATGATGAAACTCCCAACGGAGATTGTTTTAATGAAAAGTGGGCCCCACACCAAAAACCAACTCGAAACTCAAAACCCAAAAATGAGCCCAGAAGCCTCGGGACCTGAACCAATGGTCCCCTTAGCCCAAAGTTGATATTTCAGAGCTAACAGCGCTGACAGAATTCCCATCCGAGGCTGTCTTCCCTGAATGTTGAACAAAGTCAACCCTACTAGCCAAACTAACTTCAAAACACACAAATCCACACAAAACCAAATCGAAAGCCCCCAGACCCAAACCAATGGTCCCACTAGACCAAAATCCTCATTCCAAAGCAAACGGAATTGTCGAAATTCAATTCTGAGTGCATTTACCAAGAAAGTTGACCGATGTCAGATTATCCAACTTTAAGTTCTAAAACAGGGAAATGGTCATAATGACCTAACGAACTGCCCGGCCCTTCCAGCTCTTTTATAAAAAAGAGGCTTTCTCCTAAAAACATCCTAGGGTTATTTTTGAGAAAGAACACCAAGGAAACTAAGAAAAAGCTCTCAAAGGAACGTGGATCCATCCTCCTTGTCGCGGCTTTTCCATTAGGATTCCTGGGTCAGGAGAAAGGAGAAAGGTTGCATGAAGTTATGGCAGTAGCTCAGCATCGAGAAAGGTTATGATTTTTAATGAGTAGTAAGAATTATTAGTTAATCATAATACAATGTAGAATCGATGGAGACAACATGATTAGGACTTTGGGCACGAAGATTGGGTGGAAACTACTCGAATCAATGTGAAACTTGAATCTTTGTGTAGTAATGTGTTTATGTTATGTGTGTCTTTATGTTACTTAAATTGAATAAGACTAATGTGGATATTGAAGGATAGATGATGTGTTTATTGCATCTATAGAACCCATAACCTTAGCATCAAGGGTTGGGAAGGGCTTGCGAATTGATAAACTTACTAGATTAAGTGTTCTAAGGGTGTGTTCACTTTGATATGAAATAGCTTGTGGTCCTAAGTTGTAGTGTGAAGTGGTGTTGTAGTGCAGTTTGTTTAAAGAGGATAATATCGTTAACATCATAATATAATCTATATCTAGAAGTAAACAAACTAAGGGTTTCCTAGTATGTGGAATGTGAATAGGTTGTTTGATAGATGGCTAATGACGTGGTAGTTAGGACTACAATAGTAGTGATTAGTAATGGGTCTTCACAGTTAAAACAATGGGAGTAATGGCCCTCAATAATAGGCGTTCATTGACTAATCAAGAATAAACTTGTGTTGTGTTTAATTAGAATTGAGACTTGGTTTAGATCTTGTGTGTTTCTAAATTGAATAACTTGTTGATTTGTCTTCAAACATACTTGTGGTTGATGATTGTGTTCTTATTAATGCTTGAATGAATAAGCTATTGAATATTGAATTTATTTAATTATGTTATGAGGGTAAAGTGTACTTGTGATTTTGGTGCATTGTGTTATATACTAAGAGAGAGAGAATTTGGGACAATAGGTTTGTCACGACCCAAATTATGGTGGGTCATGCAGGTACTTACTCGATTCTAACTCAATAAGAGGAACCTTCATATACCCAAAATCATTATGCGGAATTCATTTAAACAAATCAATATACTAATAACCAAGTGAAAACTCATAAACATAAATTTCGTTAAACTTGAAAAGATATATTTGTTTGACAACAGTAAATACAACTTTCCCCAAGGACCTAGTCTAGACATGTACAAGAGATTATAAATATAGAGCATGACAAGGAAATATATGACACAACTTCCGCTTGTGGAATAGAGAGAACGAAGGTTGATGATGGAGACTAGTCATTTCAAATAATGAAACTTCACTCAACCTATCACATATCTACACCCAAAAAGGATGTAGCAAGAGTAGTATCAATACACCACACATACTAGTAAGTATCATCGGCTGAATAATATTAGATCACGTAATACATATATAGATATCAATGAACAACATGTAATCTCATATCAAAACATACACAGAAAATAACCTTCAAGTAAGGTGAATAACATCTCATCCCACTCTTTATTTGATTAGTTTCAACCTTCTACTTTATTCTCGACAAGTCATCTAGATTAGAATCAAAACTCTGTAATTATTTATAGACATTTCATTATACTCATATGCATACCACGTATTGCATACACTACCTCCTTAATTCACATGTAACCATCAGTCATTCACTAGCCTTTATACACTTATCATTAATTAAAAATTCCCACCCACATCCCAAGTTCACCTAGTAACAAGACACAATGCTTCACATAATTTAGTTTTTCCAAATTAGAAGCTAATTAAGGACTCAACCAACTAATTAAGACTTACTCACACAATTCCAGTAATCCAATAATCACAAGGAACTAATAGTCCTGATAACCCAGTAATTCCCTTAGCCAGGCAAACAACCATTATTTATATATATTTCAAGTATCAACTATCGAAATCATACAATTACCAAACATATATATATATAAGGTCATATGAATACACTATATATATGAACAATCACATCACTACTATGGATATCTTTCATACTAGCCTCTCAGACCTATGGTCTCTACAATCTCATCACTCTCAGTGTTACCGTACCCGAACACACTCATCCGCTCATTTATAAACACATGCTAAAGGGACTTATTTCTTCCCAACTAGTCATGAACTGCACGGGACACACTAGGGTCCATGTACCATAGCGTCATGACACCTGATCAATGATAATATCATACCAACATGGTATCTGATCCATAACAATCTCGTACCAGCATGTTAGCCAATCCATAATAATTATATACCAGCGTGGTACCTAATCCCTAACAATTATGTTATAGCATGGTACCCGATCTATAATAATAATATACTGCGTGGTACCTGATTCATAATAGTAATAACAACCTATGTTTCAAAATTCACTATCTCTCAGGATATAACACAGTGCACCAATTACAATTACACTTCACTATCACAACATGCTTCAAATTAAACTCAATATGCAATAGCCTTTTCATTCAAGCATCAAGAAAATCACAATCATCTACTTTAAGTATGTCCGAAGATCAATCAAAAAGTTATTCAGTTTAAAAGCATACAAGTACTAAGTCAAGTCTCATCTCTAATAAACTCTATAGTCAGCTCGTCTTGAATAAGTTACAACGTTATCCAAACAAAAGCCTTTAAACTCTGTTATTTGGGGTGAAGGCACATCATTCACATTATTGTCATAATTCCTAAATGCCATGTCATTAGCCATTCAACAATAACTTATTCACATTTCACGTACAAATCAACCCATTGTTTGTTTACCTCTAGTTAGCAATCATATTCTGATGTTAATGATATTCTTTTCTTAACACAACCCACATTACAAAACCACTTCCACAATTTAGGACCACAAGAGCTATTCCACATAATGGTGATCATAAAATCAAGAACACTATTTCACTAAGTTTATTAGTTTGTAACTTTATTCCAACCCTTGATGCTAAGGTTTTGGGTTTTACAGGTGCAATGAGAACCTCATCTACCCCTCACTATCCATATTAGCCTTATTCAGTTTAAGCCACATCAAGACACACATGACATAGGCATATTAATACACAAGGATTCCAGTTTCACAATTATTCTAGTAATTTCCATCCAGACTCCGTGCCCAAAGGCCTAATCATGATGTCTCAGTCAACTCTATATAGTATTACAATTAGCTAATCAGTGATGACCCTTCTGGTTATCTTCGAGTTTACGCATTCATTGTACTGTTAGAGCTTTCCTGTAGTGACCCCAAGTCATTTATGTCTTGTTGGGACTGGTAGTTTGGTGCCGTGGTCGTTCATTTGGTTCTTTTTGTTGTTTGCCTGTTTTAGAGTTTTTTTTTTTGAGTAAATCAACATATTTCATTAATTGCTCAAAAGTATGTACAATAAATTCAGGAGTGGAATAGGACTATCCACTCATCTATATCTTGATTGGAACGGACTATCTTAGGCCTACAAACTGATTTATGATGCTACTAGAGACAAATCCAGTAGTACATGCACCTAGAGAAACTATACAGTAATAAGAAATTGCCAATACATTATCAGTCTAAGCAAAAGACCTAAGGAAAACAATTTAAAGGTAGTAACGCTTGCTTCCAACTCTGATGATCTCTGCCTCTAGTGTGAATATAAAGCACAATTTCCTTGTAGATGATAGCTTCCTCAAACTTAGCTCCCTGAAATCTTCTTATTCCTTTCTCTCCAAAGAAGGCCAATGGTCATTGCAATGACACAACTTGCAATGTTCCCACCCCCCGCTTTCCTCCTAGCCTATCCTATTTTAGAGCTTTAATTAGAATATCATTGACTTTAGTCAACATTCTTAGCTAACGTGCTCGCAATTGAATTCTAACAGTTTTGTTAGCTCCGTAGTGTTGAGTTTAGTCCGGTTGGACCTTTATTTGAGGCCTGAGAACTTCCGGTGTTGGTTTTGTGTTGTTTTCTCTATTTTCAAGACATTTGGAGTTGAAAGTGTAACTTTGGGTGGATTTTGATGATTGGAGTGTCAGATTCGAAATTCGACGATTCCATCAGCTCCAGAATTATGAGTTTGGGTTAGGAAGGTTGCTGGTTTGGGTCCTGGGTGAGACGGGCTCATTTCAAGCCTTTGGGTTCTTATTCGTTAGTGTTGACTTGGTTCAACATTTCTCTGAAACGACCTCGTATGGAAGTTTCATCGATTCCGTTAAGTCTGGAACTTCGTTTCCACTCTTTAAGCATTACTAGTTTTTGGAATATCGGTTTCTAATTGTGCCTGGAATGCCCCATGGAGTTTTCAAAAGTTGCAGAAAATTATTGCAAGCCAAGCCTTCAGCGCGATCGCACTCAAGGGCATTTCGGCTGGCCAGCGCGATACCAATGCCTGGGCGTCGTTGGGACTGGCCAATTCCCTGCAACTATATATTTCTTTGTGTTCTTTTTCCAGCCTTTTCTCCTAAGTTTCCCAACTCTAAAACACAAGTTTCTCTCCACCAAATTGCTCCATATCAGTCTTAGCTTTGGGGAAATAAATTGTTCATCGATTATTCATGATTCTTCGATTCTTGGTAAGCTTTCTTCCCCAACTTGCTTCCTTTTTGTTTTCTCTAAAAATCCACCATTTTCGCTCATTCTAAAAACTTAGAACATTGTTGTAGTGGCTGCCTCCTAGCTCGTGCATGTTCGTGGGTTTGAAGAATTCTCCGTCTTGGCTTAAATTCAATCATTTTGGTAAGTAATCCTTGCCTAATTTCTATTTTTTTTAATTCTTAAAATTCTATCTTTAAACCTCAACTTGAGCGGGCTGTTTTGGCGCCCTTCTCTTGGTCAATTGTGCTCAATTTTGGAGCATGCCTTATTCGCATCGTTGTGGTCATCGTGTTTCTTTTCATTTTTGGTTTAGGGTTATGGGCCCTGTAGGCCCGCTTTTGACCCGGATTTCGACTCGGCTACACTTGTAGCAATATGGGTATAGTTAGACTCGCCTTGATGTATTATTTATGTTTTTGATAGTTTGATCATCGTTCAAGGTTTTTCAGAGTGATTCAAGCTTGGATTTTGTTATCCCAGCAGCTTATCATCAGATGACAGGTAGATTACAATCTAAACTCCCTAGACTTAGCATATATCAGATAAAATTATACTAGTTGGCATCCTTGGGTTGGGTAATTAGGTTGATACCACAGACCCTGACTATTTTTCCACGATTCACCCCCATTTCTTTTCTCTGTTGTATATAGTATTCTTAGTAGTTGATGTTATCACCCTTATGGTCGTGCGTGGTCTTGTTTTGACTCTGTAACATAGACGGTGGGTTATTTGGTGGTGCCCATGAGTCCCAGGTATCATTATCATGATATTATGCTGGCTATCTGTGTTGTAGAGCGATTGAAGCTTGTGCAGGGGCGATAGGTTGATTGTGAGCTTCTGGGCGGCTATTTGTGTTGATCATTCATTTCCATGCATATAAAGAGGATTTATCCATGTTTAATAACAGTTTTGTCTTTGGGCCTACTAGAATGGTTTTCTAAGCTTTGCATGGCCCCAGGGGCCCATTTTTGATAGAAATGAATCGAAAATGGTTTGACTTAACTTATGGATCCTCTTGGGGTAAAAAAAAGTTAAGTTATGATTTCTATCACTAGTTTTACTATTAACGCTAGACTCGGTAGGGCCGGGGTGCTAGTTGATTTTCTTACTAAATTGGGATGATTTTAGCCTCAATCGGATCAAGCACGTGAGATGATTTTCTACTATTTAGACCCAGCTATGCTCTGGCACCCTTGGAGGGGTTTTTTGAGATGTTTTCCCACTACTTTAGTCCTGGACAGGGTCTGGGCATGCATATTCGAGTCTGGGTCTCTATCTTAAACCCGGACTTGCTTTTGGATGACATGTGTTGATACTGAGTTTTAGTATGGGGTCCGAGATCTCCATGGACCTTGTTGTTTTGGGCCTAGGGCTTTAGGCTACGTGTGTTAGAGAAAGGGTATATGGCGGAGTAGAGGTATACAAGTAGTGTCCTTCCATGGAACCTACATATTTAGCCCGATCGGCACCGGAGGACGTACATACAGAGTTTCTATTTCACCCTAAGATTTTCATGCATCATATCATTCATTGTTTGAGGCTCCACCCTTGTTTTCTATTTATTCAGTGTACGCTCTAATTGTATGGGCGGCCGAAGGGTTTTGTTTCACTTGTTTATGTTCCTCGGTTGTATGGGCGGTCGGGGACTGTAGGTACCCTCTTGTCACTTTATCGTGGTGTTCTCCCCTATTACAGTTATGCTTATAAGATTATATATAGCTAAGTTGTTACTTGTTGGATTTGAAATTTGTATGATTAGTTGGGTTATTGATTCCTGTTTCCGAGCATGTCTATCTTTACTCTCCTCTTCCTGTCCTTGTACTTGAGGTTACCAGTATATTGTCCCTTTCTAAAACATATGATGTATATATTTTTATAGCAAGGATCCCAAGTGCGTTATTTCTTGCTTACACCTGTGCCTGTTGTGTATATATTCTACTTTCTAGCCTGGTTTGTTGTTTCTGTTGTCTTCCCTCTGGGCTAGTTCCTGTGTACTTTTTTGTTGTTTTTTGTGACTACTTGCTTCTATTCTATCTGTTACTACGTTTTTATCTTATATGTGCTCAGTCAGCCTATGATACCTATTGGGTACCTTATGCTTCACATTTGGTGCTTATACTACACTCTGCATCTTCTGGTGCAGATCCTAGTATGGGCCATCGCCGTTAGCTCATGGAGACTCGTGCGAGAAGCTGATTTTGGTGATATTATGGACTGAGGGTGAGCTCTTGGCGATCGGAGCTTAGCTTCTAGTTATCTTTTGATTATGTACTCTATTTCTACTTGGAGACAGCTTTGTATATATTGTTTTGGACTCTTGTACTCCTTATGTAGATCCAGCTCCTATACGCTATGATACCAAGTTTTGGGTTTGGATTAGCTTCCGCACTATATATATTACTCTGGTTATCTATTTTTTTCATCTTGTTCCCTTGCTTCCGCTTATTAAACTGTTCTTCCACTTTGTTTGCTAGATAGTTGTCTATTACTGACCATTCCAGGCTATGGGGATTGGTTCGCCTACTGACGGGTTGTAGGTGCCATCATGGCCGAGAAATTGGGTCATGACAGCTTGGTATTAAAGCTCTAAGTTCACTGGTGTCATTGGTATAGGAGCCAATATCTATTAGTCCTACGGATTGGGGTGGAGACATTCGTACTCAATCTTCGGGAGGCTAATGTTACATCTTAGGAAAAATTGGACTTTTCTTGTTTCTATTTCATGCGTAGTATCCTTGAAAGTTTATGGAAATCTCACTTACTCTGGTTCACTCTTCTGCAGATGGTTCATACAAGATCTTCAGTTTTTGGCGGAGGAGGGCCTCTTGCCCCTACACCTCTGACTCTGGCTATGAGTCATTGTAGTCACAAGGGTAGAGGTAAGGGTTGTGGACGCCCCAGAGCAGCGACACCAGCTAGAGCTACTAGAGTTGAGGTAGAGCCTGAGTATGACTATGAGCCCGAGTTTGCTCCTGAGTAGCAGCACATGGACCCGGGGGAAGCCTAGGTGCCACAAATTCCAGCACCAGTTTTTGTGCTAGCTTCAGCCCCAGCTCAGTCTTCAGATATTAGGGGATTACTTGTTCAGCTATTGGGTATGATTGGAGAGAGACCTTTGGAGGTAGCACAGCCACCCAATCAGGGGGCAGCCCTGGGTGTTTAGAGTTCCGAAGTGCAGCCTTCTACTGCGGCTCCCTGTGCCAAGGTTGTTCTGATTCCATCAGCTTCACAACCTCTTGCTCCTCGCCCCGCTATGACAGATGGAGAGAAAAAGGAATTGGGTAGGTTCTTGAGATTGGCACCACTGAGATTTTTTGGTACATCAGGTCAGGACCCGCATGATTTTATTACTACATATGAGGAGATATTGCACCATCTAGGTTTGTTGGAGACTCACGGAGTCAGTTATACCACCTATCAGCTAGAGGGTCTAGAGAAGCTATAGCGGAGGGCACAGGTTTCTTGCAGACCTTCTACATCACCTCAGTTGACTTGGTCCAAGTTTTATGAGGCCTTTATGGCCAAGTTCTTGCCACAGTGTGACAGGGAGCGTCGGAGAGAGGAGTTCACTAGACTTGCTCAGGATTCTATGACTGTATAGGAGTACGAGACCTGATTCCATCAGCTTGCTCCATTTGGGGCCATGATTATGCCTACTGAAGCCGACAAGGTCCGTAGATTTGTTTAGGGGCTACAGAGAGAGTTTAGGGAGCCTGCAGAGATATTGGTTGCTCGTTGTCGGTCTTTCCAGGCTATCAAAGACTATGCCTCTACTTTAGAGGATTCGCATCATCATGACACTGGGGCCAGAGATAAGAGGCATCGACATCAGTGTGGCTAGATTGGTTCCAGACATGGTGGTAGAGGTTCAGGCCAGTGGGGCTAGGGCTATTATCCAGAGCAACATCAGTGTCAGTCCAGCCAATCGGTTCAGGCCAGTGGGGCCAGGGCTATTAACCAGAGCAACATCAGTGTCATTCCACTCGATCGGTTCAGGCTTCACTTCAGACTTCCGATAGTACCCAGTTCGAGCAGGTTCAGAGCAGCCATCAGGGCTACAGCAATCAGTCTTTGAGAGGTATAACTTTTGGGGAATCAGGTTGCGATGGCCATACGGGTTCTGCTGGTTCATTCCGACCGAGTAGGTCATCAGGGGCTTATTTCACCTATGGTTTGGTTGGTCAGTTTGCTAGAGATTGCCCCCAGCAGGGCGCAGTTCAGCAAGCTACTCCTCTGGCTTAGCCTATTCTCTTAGTTCAGCCATCGGCTCGAGGAGGTGGTGGTCAGGGTAGAGGTGGTGCTCCACATGGCAGAGCAGGGACGAGCATGAGCAACACTTGAGGACTGTACTTTGGACTTTGAGAGATCATTGACTTTTTGCCAAGTTCTCAAAGTGTGAGTTTTGGCTTGAGTCAGTTGCATTCCTAGGACACGTGGTGTCTAAGGATGGGATTTGGGTTGATCCAGGTAAGATTTATGCAGTTCGAGATTAGCCTAGACCTACTACTCGTATTGAGGTTTGTAGCTTTGTTGGTTTAGCCGGGTACTACAAATGGCACATTAAAGGATTTTCTTCCATATCAATACCCTTGACTATGCTAACTAGGAAGGATGTTCCATTCCAGTGGTCGGATCAGTGCGATGATAGCTTTCAGAAGTTTAAGACCTTATTGACTTCAGCTCTAGTTTTGACTTTACCGATTGAGGGTCAGAATTTCTCCGTGTATTGTGATGCTTCAGGGGTCAGTCTTGGTTTTGTGTTAATGCAGCAGGGTTGAGTGATAGCATATGTATCGAGACAGCTGAAGGTTCACGAGCACAACTACCCCACTCATGACTTAGAGTTGACGGTGATAGTCATCGCGCTCAAGATCTGGAGGCACTGCTTATACGGAGTTCACTGTGAGATATTCTCCGATCATCGTATTCTTCAGTAAATTATGAGTCAGGGGAACTCGAGGCAGAGGAGATGTGTTGGGTTACTAAAGGACTATGATTTCACTATTCTATACCATCTGGGCAAGGAAAATGTGGTAGCAGATGCCTTAAGTCGGAAGGCGGCGAGTATGGGCAGCCTAGCTTCACTTTCAGTTTCTGAGTGACCATTGGCCTTGGACATCCAATCCTTGTCTAATCGATTGGTTAGGCTCAACTTGTCGGATCCTAGCAGAGTTCTTACCAGTGTTGAGGTTTGTTCTACTCTAGTTAATCAGATTCAGAGCCGACAGTTTGAGGATCAGAGTTTGTGTGACCTTCATGATCAGGTAGTTCGGGGTTAGGCCAGCCGGGCTACTTTAGGTTCTGATGGTATTCTGAGGTTTGATGGTCGACATTATGTTTTGAGGGTTGGTGATTTGATACATTTGATACTCCATTAGGCACATTGTTCTAGATACTCTATTCATCCTGGTGCAGCGAAAATGTATAGAGATTTGAGGCAGCTTTACTGGTGGTGTGGTATGAAGTAGGATTTAGAGGATTTTGTATCTCGGTGCTTGAACTTTTAGCAGGTGAAGTTTGAGCACGTGAGACTGGGTAACTTATTGAAGTCACTTCCCATTCCTGAGTGGAAGTAGGAAGGTGTTACTATGGACTTCATTATTGGTTTTCCTCGTACTTCTCATGGGTTTGATTCCATATGGGTGATTGTTGATATGATGACTAAGTCAGTGCATTTCTTGCCGGTTTAGACTTCCTACGGTGCTAAGAGGTTAGCTCAGATTTACATTTGTGAGGTTGTTCGGTTGTATGGGGTCCCAGCTTCTATCATTTCATACTACAGCACGCAGTTTACATCTCAGTTCTAGAGAGCTATACATAGGGATTTGGGTATAGAGGTTCAGCTTAGTACCGCTTTCTACCCTCAGACAGATGGCCAGTCCAAAAGGATGATTCAGGTCCTGGAGGACATGCTTCGGGCTTGTGTTCTTGACTTTGGAGGTTGATGGGATTAGTTTATGCCCTTGGCCGAGTTTGCTTATAATAATAGTTTCTATTCAAGCATCGGCATGGCACCTTTCGAGGTATTGTATGGTAGGCATTGCAGATCACTGATTAGTTGGATTGATGGATTAGATTCCAGACCACAGAGTACAGATTTGCTTAGAGATTCCTTTGACCGAGTCTCTTTGATTAAGGGTAGACTTAAAGTGGCCCAGAGTAGGCAGAAGAGCTACGCTGATCGTAGACTTCGTGCCTTGGAGTTAAGTGTTGGTGACTTAGTTTTCCTTTGAGTGTCGCCCGTGAAGGGCGTGATGAGATTTGGTCAGCGGGGCAAGCTTAGTCCCAGGTTTATTTGGCCATTTGAGATTCTACAGAGGGTTGGTAGTGTTGCCTACATGTTTGCTTTGCCTCTGATGTTTGCAGTTGTTAATCCAATTTTTCATGTCCTTATATTACGCTGGTATGTTCTAGATGCGTCTCATGTGTTGCATTGGGATTTGGTTCAGTTTGATGAGAGGTTATATTTTGTTGAGGAATCGATAGCTATTCTGCCTAGAGATACCAGGAGATTGAGATATAGGGAGATTCCAGTTGTGAAAGTTCAGTGGAAACATCATCCGGTCGGAGAGGCTACTTAGGAGAGTTAGAGTGAGTTGCGTGCTCAGTATCTGTAATTTTTCGAGCCTTCAGGTACTCCTTTCTTCTTGACTTTCAAGTACGAAAGTCTTTTTAGTAGTGGATATTGTGATGACCCTTCCGATATTCTTCACGTTTACACATTCATTATACTGTTTAAGCTTTCCTGTAGCGACCCCAAGTCATTTAATGCTTGCTAGGACCAGTAGTTCAGTGCCCTGGTCGTTCGTTTGGTTGTTTTGGCCGTTTACCTATTTTTGAGCGTTAACTTAGAATATCATTGACTTTAGTCAACATTCTTAGCTAACGTGCTCGGAATTGAGGGAGGTATACGGCAGAATAAAGGTATACAGGTAGTGTCCTTCTATGGAACCTACCTTCTAGGCCTGATCGACACCGGAGGAGGTACATACAGAGTTTCTATTTCACCCTGAGATCTTCATGCATCATATAATTCATTGTTTGAGGCTCCACCCTTGTTTTATATTTTTTTAGTCTATGCGCTAGTTGTATGGGTGGCTGGATGGTTTTGTTATCCCTTGTTTGCATTCCTCGGTTGTATGGGCGGCCGGGGGACTGTAGGTAGCCTTTTGTCACTTTATCGCATTGTTATCCCCTGTTACAGTTATGCTTATAAGATTATATATGGCTAAGTTCGTTACTTGTTGGATTTGAGATTGGTATGATTAGTTGGGTTATTGATTCCTGTTTCCGAGCATGCCTATCTTTACTCTCTTCTTCCTTTCCTTGTACTTGAGGTTACGGGTATACCATCCCATTCTAAAACTTATGATGTATATACTGTTATTGCAAGGATCCCAGGTGCATTATTTGTTGCTTACACCTGTGCTTGTTGTGTATATATTCTACTTGCTAGCCTTGCATGTTGTTTCTGTTGTCTTCCCTCTGGGCTAATTCATGTGTAATTTTTCATTGTTTTCTATGAATACTTGCTTATATTCTATCTGTTACTACGTTTTTATCTTATATGTGCTCAGATGGCCTATGATACCTATTTGATACCATATGCTTCGTATTTGGTACTCATACTACACTCTGCATCTTCTGGTGCAAATCCTAGTGTGGGCCATTGTTGTTAGCTTGTGCAGACTCGTGCGAGGAGCTGCTTTTGGTGATATTCTGGACTGAGGGTGAGCTCTTGGCGACCGGAGCTTAGCTTCTAGTTATATTTTGATTATGTACTCTATTTCTACTCGGGGACAACTTTGTATATATTATTTTGGACCCTTGTACTCCTTATGTAGATCCGGCTCATGTACGCTATGATACCAGGTTTTGGGTTTTGTTTAGCTTCCTTATTGTATATATTACTTTTGTTATCTATTTTCTTCATTTTGTTCCCTTGCTTCCGCTTGTTAAACTGTGCTTCCACTTCATTTTCTATATAGTAGCCCATTACTAACCATTTTGGGCTACGGGGATTGGTTCACCTACTGGGAGGTTGTAGGTGCCATCATAACCGAGAAATCGGATCATGACATAATCAAAGTCTACTACTCATAAGAAAACATAACCTACCTCGATGTTGAGTTGCTACTATAACTACGTGCAACCTAGATTCGTGTTGTTGATCTATGAATCCTAAGGGAGAAGCCATGAGGAAGAGGTGGAAACCACATTATTTTGATAGTGTTTTTTTTTATGTTCTAGGCTTAGCTCTAACCTAAACATTTCTTAGGATAAAACCTCTTTTAGAAAAGAGTTGGGAGCTGGAAAAAATTAATCCGCCATTTTGTCTCACAATATTCACTACAACAGTCACCATTTTTCTGCAGTAAGCTCACTATAGTAGGAATAGTACTGCTACAGCAGGTCTACCTAGTTATCCCCACTTTCATTGACTCTAATTTAATTTGTGCTTTATTTAAGACAAAAATAATCATTCCCACCATAATTCTTATCACAAAATTTTAAATTCTTCCATTTTACCATGGAAATATCGATAACGATGGGATGGGTGGTTACATTAGATACCAATTTACCAACTCTTCATCCTCGAATGGACTCGAGCGATATGGGGGCAAGAGACCAGAATTCAATGAGGTCATTTTCAAGATCATAAACTCTATAGTTGACTCGCTTGCTCACTTTTTCGAGATAAAAAACATTTAGGATCGACATCTTTCCGCACACCCTCTAAATTGAGGTATGTCATAAAAATGGAGTACAAAATTTTAAGCCCTACGAACAAGTAAGACTAAGTCACTCAAAATTTCCTAACTCGGGGAAGAAATTTACCTATGTGGATTCTTACAAAGACTCACAATTCCTGAAATAATTACCTAAGCATTAGGTATGGAAATTGACGGATTTGTAACACGAAAAAATGCCTGATCCATTGCACCAAGAGAATTCTCGTCCTAGTGAGCCCGCTACAGCGGGAAAAGGACTGTTGTAGCGGAAAGTGGGACAAATTAAGGGGAGGAAAAAAGGTTGATTTTCTCACTTTGCAAAGTTAACTTCTCAAATTCACTTCGAAGACGACTCTACCAACTAACCAGCTTCATCACTTTATAAGGAAAATCCTCCATTTATTGCATTACTTCATTGCCTACTATGTCTATATTGCATTATTTAGGCCTATTTCGCTTGATTTGACCTAGAATCACGGTTTAGGGGTATGATTTAGTTTAGCCCTTGTAAGGAAGAAATTCCAAAGTGTTCTTACTCATTTTACATTTCTAACTTGTTTACAATGTTCTCTATGTATGTTCTATGGAGTTCATGGAGTTTTGAACTAGAAAATAGGGTACGGTAATAGAAAAGAGCTTTCCAAAACTTCAAATGATTGGGGCTTGTTTTAAGGCTTTAATTACTATGAAAATGAAGTATAAGGGTTATGCAACCCACTAGGGTACTCGTTCTATGAGAAAACTAGTAAAATGGGGCATATTTTGCAAAATTGCCATTTTTGGACCTGGGGTTTGTCGGGGACGATGACTTTGCTGCAATAAAAGTCATCTTTGGTCTGACGACTTGCTATAGAGGGCATGACGTGCTATAGTAAACTCGCAACAGTGGAAAACACCCGTTGGAGCGAAGGTTCTGAGGCAGAATTCTACCTAGAAGATCTGAAATTTTTGAAACTGACTTATTTCAACTTTCTTACATCCATTTACTTATTCCTTATTATAGATTACTGAAAACATAGTCTAATGCATTTTTTTTTCTTGTCATAGAGTACTATAGTTATGGACAAAGAGGATGGAGATGGCTATGATAGGTTCGCAAGCGAATAATGCCTAAGGCAATATATAGCACAAAGGTTTAGGGGTTCTCCCACGAGCTGAGTTCTTGATAGAAGAGGTTAAGGATGAGGCGCCAAAATTCTATAACCATTTGTTGGATATCGATTGGCTGCCACTGGTAAAGAAACCCATCAAGGCCAATGAGAGTTGGGTGAGGGTATTCTATGAAAACTTCCCTACCATAACTTGAAATTCTCTGCACCCCATAATTTTCATCCAGGCTGAGCATGTCAAGATTAGTACCGCAGATTCAATGAGTCCTTAGGGGTGCCAAATACCCCAGAGACTGAATATGAGGCAAGAACGATGTCTGACAACTGGTAGTGGTTGGTGAACCAACTAGTGGAAGAACACAAGAGGGCCATGATCCCTTTATTCGTTAGTCATTTGAGAATTAAGAGAATCGACTTTACTCTCGATGCTCAAAGATGGCTAAATTTTATTTCAAAGAGGATCTTCCCTCCAGGAATGTGTCTGACATAACCCACTCTTGGGCACTAATAGTGGCTTGAATACTGGGTAAGGTGCCGATAAATATGGGGGAATGGATTGTGGACAAGTAGAGAACCTTTGTTGTGATTGCCAACAAAGATTTGTTTTTCCCCTCCTTGATTACAAGACTGTGCGAGAGGGAAAATATGCCCAGCAAGCCTGATGATAACACTCTTGATCTCAACAGGCTATTCAACCCTACGAGAGTTAAGGGTGCACCAATTTATAACAAGAAGAAGAGGAAGATGAGGTTTGAGAGAGGGAGAAGCAATGATCAGTACAGTGGAGGAGCTGGGGCTAGTTCTACACAGACGCAGGTCCGTTCGAGAGCATGGGAGAAGACATGGAGGCCTTAAAGGTGCTTTTGTAGGGCATAGCAGTGCCTTTCGCAACCCCTATACCACCAAGTTATGCAGGTCTTTTGGACCTCTATGGTGCCTTTGATCCCTTGGAACATACCCATATTGAGCTCCACAACAAACTGAAGGAAGCAAAGAAGAATGGGCGCTCCCAGGACAAGTTGTTGGTCTAGATGTAGAAGAGAATCAAGTCCCTTGTCAAGAATCTAACTCTGAATAAGAAGATCCCTAAGGTGAGTCGGATGGAAGGCTAATAGTTATCCTTCCTCAATAGGTTGGACGAGGAAGAGTCCAGTGACTCGAGTGTCACAATTGATGGAGAGTCTAACATCGACTGTGCCATAATGCATTCTCCACCCTTTATCCCCCTTTATTTAACTTATAACTCGCCCTTGTATGGCACTGTTTTTAGACAATCTCTTTTCATTAGAATGTTGGATAATTTCTTTTTTCTATTATTTTTGGATAATACGGGTGCCATTGGTGGCATTCGAAAGACAATGGCATTGCTTGTAGGCTGGTATGTTTTATGGAATTACTTTTTCTATACTTTTATCTCTTGAAATGTGTTGAACATGTGAAGTCCCAAAATAGGGGACACTTTCTAAGCATTCTTCCTAATGCATGACCACTGCAGCTGATGATATTCCATTGTGGCAGATGTGTCATGGTGTGGAAGGTCTTTCTATAGTGAACCTTCCAATTTTCCCTCTCCACACTAGAATGGTCTCTTTCTCAAGGAACTAGGCCCTCCGTGGTGAGAATATCCTTGCTGCAGTAAGCAGTCGGATAGAGTACAGTGCTAAAACTTGCACTTCCTAGCATGTTTAATGTCTTATGCTACCTCACCAATACAAAGAATACATCTCGCATTATATTAGCACATCTCGAGCTACTGTAATCTTAACATATGACAGATTCATTACTGCCTCAAAATCAACAGATTAATATAGTTGTATCATATTAGAATCCTTTTATTCTCTCAACAACCAATGAATTTACATCGTTTCATCACATAATCACACAATTAACATATTAACATGACATCTTATATTCAGATACCAATTGAAATTGGTTAGATACCAATTGAACTCTTCCAGGTACCAATCGAAATCGAGTAAATACCAATTAGCTTCGTTAAGATACCAATTGGAATTGACTAGATACCAATTGGGATCAACCCAGGTAGATAACACACTGAGACAGCATGATAAGAAGAAAAGGGAACAACTCGTAGATGCCTCATAGCTTCCCAAAGATTTGATGTGGATGTCAACACACCAATCCAAAGGACTATACTTGACATTGCTCTTGTAGTTTTGAGACCGGTACACTATTGCTCTAATACCAATTGTCATGACCTAAATCACGGTGCGTCATGTGGGAAACTACTTGATTCTACCTGTATAGGAAAAAGCCTTATTTACCCAACATCATTAAGTGGAATTCATTTAAATAGATCAATATACTAATAACCAAGTGAAAACTCGTAAACATAGATTCCATTAAACTTGAAAATATACATTTGTTTGGAAACAGTAAATACAACCTTCCCCAAGGACCTAGTCTAGACATGTACAAGAGATTCTATGTCATGACCTGATTTCTCAGGTTGTGATGGCACCTACTACACCCAACTCATAGGTAAGACGACACCCTTAGCCCAGAACAATGGGTAGCGCGCTAATATGAGACACAATATATAAGTGGAAAAGAAAATACACGATAGAGATAATAAAAGTAGGAAATGAGTATAACGGGAAGGCAGAGTAAAGCATAAAGAAAATCCCCCAAAACCTGGTATCAGTCTCTATAAGAGGCTACTACAACATAAGGAGTACTAGATAAATACAAATATGCATGGTTGTCTCTGAATATACAAAAGGGGAATAATCCCAAAATAGAAGGAGATAAATCAGCTCCGAACTCCAGAAGCTCACCCTAGATCTCAAAATCAGCAACTCAGCACTTGGACAACATCAGTAGTGATAACTCATGCTAGGGTCTGCATCAGGGAAAAATATGTAGAAGTGTATCATGAGTACCAAAACATACAGTACTCAATAGGCATCAAAGGCCGACGGAGCTCAAATAAGATAAAAGAATAGAAAATGTGAATATACTAAAGGGAAATAAAGAGGGAGTCAGTATAAAGATACATGTCATAACTAGATAATACCAAGGCATAAAGTAACCCGCTGAGCAAAATGAAAAATAGGTAAAGTAAAACATAGGGAAGTAAAGCAAGTGGAGCAGTCTAGCTAAAACCTAATCGAGCCCCCATAAGCACAGAAGGTGCACGCAATAAAAGAATAACCCAATCGGACCCCCATAAGACTAGAAGGTACAACCAGCAAACAATAGACCCATCTAGATCCCTCATAAGCCCAGTAGTTCAAACATCAGACAACAGTGACTAGAAATCACCCTAATTGGGAGATTCATGTGAAACTGTGCCATGATAAGCCATATGATATGATTCAAGTGCCAATAGTACCGTATACTCCTCCTCTAGACATAGCTTGCAAAGGCAGGACCCATGAGGGACTCGCAAAATCCATATACAAAAATCCAAATTGTACCTCAATAACCATGCCATGATAAGAGTCCATTAAACCACCCAGAACATGAGTCTCCTCGGGCATGCAAGTTTAAAATACAAACAAAACCACCCGGAAAACATTCCCTCGGGCATGCAAGTTTAAAATACAAGTAAAACCACCTAAAACACTTTCCCTCGGGCATGTAAGTTTAATCAAATCAAAACATCGAAAATGTACCATATTTTCACAAGAAAATCTAGAAAGTGTCAAATATCCAAGTCTTAAATTCCTTTTCTAAAATTGAATGTCATATGTTAAATCAAAGACTTCATATTCCCTGATGAAATAGTCACAACTCGAGAACATAGGTAAAACTCACAACAAATATCATAATCGAGTCTAACTAACTCGCACTAAAGCAACTAAATCCATATGCTAATAATAAAGGGCTATATTTGAAAATAAGCACCTAGAAGAATCGAACACTTAACAACCTCCTATAGTAATTTACTCTAAGGCAACAACTACCCCAAATCTAGACTAACACAGATAATCCTTACTAAGATAGATAAAAAGAGAAACACACCGAAAGGAGTAAAGAAAATAAGCAAACTGACCTGGGATCCAGCCAATACAATGCACACGGTGTCACGACCTAATTTCTCAGACCATGATGGCACCTACAACCCCCCTGTAGGCGAACCAATTCCTGGAGCTTAAAACAGTTAGTAATGAGCTACACTCTAAGCAAGCACACATAAGAAGTATAATAAGTGGAAAAAGATAATAATCAAAGCGGAGAGAAAGCAATCTGGATATATAGAACTACACTATCCCATAATCTGGTATCAAAAGTATCGAAGCCACTACTAAATACACAGAGTACAAGGGAGAGTACAAAAGTAAAATATACAAGTGTCTCTAAATATACAAAAAAGTCAACTGCCAAAAAAGGAGATATAGCCAAGCCTCAGTCACCAAGAGCTCACCCTATGTCACGGATGTCAAGATCTGCACGAATTCCCACGTCAACAGTGATGGCCCACACTAGGATCTGCACCAAGAAGATGCAGAAGTTTAGTATGAGCACCAATTGCATAAGTAATAGGTACCAAGTAGGCATCATAGGCTGACTGAGCATATATAAAAGTAGTAAATAGCAGATAAGGAAGGAAAAGGTCACAAAAGCAAACAAAGTAAGGCACAACAAAGTTAGCCACAAATAGAAGTCACAACAGAACACAAGTGAACTAAGCTAGCCATAAAAGATGTATCACAGAACACAGATGAAAGAGTAGAGAACGCACCTGGATCCTTAAAATAATAGTAACTAAAGGAAAGGTTAGAGAACAGGGAGGTGTATTGGTTATCTCAAATAACGGGGAAGAAAGAAAGGCAACTAATCATAAGAATGCTAATACTACAACTCAAAAGGTAAGAATGATCATAAGTAAAATAGTAGGTAACTATAATAGGAGTAAGTAAACCAATCTATCTACAATCCCAACAAGCGCCCATACACCCGAGGAATACATACAAGTGAAAACAAACCCTCTGGCATCTCACGCCTTGAGGCTACCCTCTAGATGTAACACGGGATACGGAGCACAAATGCTCCAGATTAACCCTTGGTCATAGCATACTCAGACATCAATTCAATAAAACCTAGCGGAAGCATACTAGATACAAATAGGCAACCACAACTTAAATGAGGATAAGGCTTATGAAGCATCAAATCCATACAACAGAAAGCAAGTCTAGCTATGTCTGAAGCCTCTAAACTATCATAAGAGCTGATGTGACCAGACCCCAACTAGCTCGAGAAATCCAAAGAAAATAACATAAGAGAAATAGGTCTAATACTGGCCCTCGAATAATGAGGTCTCACCACTGGAAATTGGGAATCCGACAAGATCTAGCCACGAGTTTGTGGGAACGATCCTGAATCTGCATCATCAAAGAATACAGTGCAAGATATGCGTTAGTATTATATAATGTACCGAATATGTGAGATATCCATGAATATGATGAAAACATACTGGAAATGTGAATAGAAGCTTAGTTCATGCATAAAGGAGTTATCAAAAGTAAATATCATGATTTAAATTAGTAAATGTGAGATATGAGTCAAGACTTCAAAGTAGATATCATAATCTTAAACAAGTCAAAACATTCATATGGGAGTTTCTTATAACTGACATTAGACCGTGCTAGTTACATGGAATCTAACTATATAACCCTAGTTAGTAAAGCTGACTTAAACCGTGCCAAGGAACGAGTCACAATATCCAACTACTATTCAGCTGCCGATAATCAATACACATCCGCATCGACCCATCTTTCTTTTTCACAAATAGAACAAGAGCATCCCAAGGTGACACACTCGGTCTAGTAAACCCCTCAGCTAACAAATTTTGGAGATGCTCCTTAAGCTCCCTCAACTCCGGAGGAGCCATAAGATAAGGAGAAATAGAAATGGGCCTAGTGCCCGGCTCTAAGTCAATAGCAAAGTCTATATCTCTCTTAGGTAGAAGGCCTGGCAGGTCGGTAGGGAAGACATCTAGGAAGTCTCTAACCACAGGAACGGACTTAGGGGAAGAAGTGTCAGCACTAATATCTCAGACATATGCTAGATAAGTTAAACACCCGCGAGAGATCAAATTCCTAGCTCAAAGATAAGAGATGATCCCAGACAGTGCGCGGCTGATAGAACCCTGCCACACAACTGGGGATACACCGGGCACGGCAATGGTAACGGTCTTGGCATAGTAATCCAAAACCGTATGGTGAGGGGATAACCAGTCCATTCCCAGTATCACATCAAAGTCCAACATATCAAAAATCATCAAATCACCCCAAGTCTCCAAATCACCAACAAATATCATGCAAGATCTCACAATCGGATCCACTACTAAAGAATCTCCTGCAGGAGTCGAAACAAATACAGGCATAGATAACAGCTTACTAGCCAACCCCAAACAAGGCATAAAATATGCAGATACATACGAACAAGTGGATCCAGGATCAAATAAAGCATAAGCTGGTCGATGGTATACAGATATTGTACCTGTGATCTCAGTATTCAAGGCCTCTGCCTCCGGTCTCCCAAGGACCGTATAGAACTTACGCCGACCACTACCTGACCGACCGATATCCCTACCACCTCTCCTGCCTCGTGGGCTACCACCTCTACCCTGACTACCACCTCCTTAAGCTGATAGTTACACTGAGAGAATAGGTTAAGCCAGCGGAGCAGCTGGCTGAACTGGGGAAATATCTAGCAAAATGACCACTAACTCCACACTCATAGCAGGTTGTACCACACTGGGGGCGATCTCTAGAAAAATGATCGCTGACTCTACACTCATAGCAAGGCCCTGATGACTCACCCTACCGAGACAAACCCACTGAACTTGTGTGGCCACCGTGGCCGAATGCCCCAGAAATAGTACCTCTCAAAGACTGACCACTGTGACCACGCTGACTGCTCTGACCCTACTCAAACTGAGAACCAGAAGAATGAAGTGAAGCCTGAACAGGTCGACTAGACTGACCCTGGTACTGCTACGGCTAATAACCTCAGCCCCACTGGTCAGAACCCCTACCAACATAATGAGATCGACTATTGCTACCCTAATGTTGAGGACTCTTATCTCTGGCCCCAGTATCACAATGACACGAATCCTCTATAGTACGGGCATAGTCCGCAATAGCCTAGAATAACCGACCACTAGTAACCAATATCTTTGTTGGCTCTCTAAGCTCCCTCCGTAGCCCCCAAACAAACCTATGGACTCTGTCAGACTCGGTAGGCATAATCATGGCCCCAAATGGAGCAAGCTGATGGAAACGGGTCTCATACTCTGAGAGGTTCATAACATCCTAAGTAAGTCTAGTGAACTCCTATCTCCAATGGTCTCTGTCACTCTGAGGTAAGAACTTGGCCATGAAGGCCTCATAGAACTCGTACGAAGTCAAAAAAGGTGACAACGATAGTCTATAAGCAACCTGGGCGCTCCAGCTGATATGTAGTATAGGCAACCCCGTGAGTCTCCAACAAACCCAAATGATGCAACATCTCCTCACAAAAATTAATAAAGTCATATGGGTTCTGCCTAGAAGTACCAGCAAACCTCGAAAGTGCCAATCTCAAGAATTTTCCCAACGCCTTCTGCTTCGTCTCTATTATAGTTGGGCGAGGAGCAAGAGGTTGTGCAATTGATGGGACCATAATAACCTTGGCATGGGGAGCCGCAGTAACAGGCTGCACTCTAGAACTCTGTGCACCCAGGGTTTCCCCATTAGCGGATGTTTGTGTTGTCTCAAAAGGCCGCCTCCAATCATACCCTAGAACTATAATAGTAAACCCCGGATATCTGAAGATTGGGCTAGGGATGAAGCTGGCACTAGAGCTGGTGGTACCTTGGCTGCCCCCTGGTCCACATGTTGTTCGGGAGAAAACTCTGGCTCATAATTATACTCGAGCTCTCTCTCAACTCTAGCAGCTCTAGAAGGTGTTGCTGCTCGGGGACGTCCTCAACCGCTACCTCTACGACCTCACTGGCCCCTAGCTGGAGTCAAAAGCTCATCTCTGCCTGACGCTAATGATCTCGTATGATCCATCTGTGAAAGAATAAACGAGAACAAGTGAGATTTCAAGAAACTCCCAAGGAATACGCACGATACAAAAGCAAATGAGAGAGTCATATTTCCTAAGATGTCACTATAGCCTCCCGAAGATTGAGTACGGATGTCTCTGCCTCGATCCGCAAGACTCTACTAGACATTGGCTTATATACCGATGATACTTGTGAACCTAGAGTTCTGATACCATGTTGTCACGACCCGATTTCTCGGTCATGATGGCACATATAACCCCCCCAGTAGCCGAACCAATTCATGTAGCTCGAAACAGTCAATAATGGGCTACTATCTAACAAATGAGCGGAATGACCAGTTTAAATAGCAGAAGCAAGGGCAATAAGTAAAGAAAGTGAACAATAGGAATATATATATAACATATATGTAGAAGCTAAATCGAACCCCAAAATCTTGTATCATAGTATAGCGCTGAATCTACATTTAAGGAGTACAAAGGATCCAAAATAATACATACACTAATGTCACTGGGTAGTAACATAGTACATAATACAAAAGATAACCCAAAGTAAGCTCCAGTCGCCAAAAGCTCACCCTCAGTCTGAAGTATCCCCAAAACAGCTCCTCGCACGAGTCTCCAATGAGCTAACGGCGATGGCCTATACTAGGATTTGCACTAGAAGATGCAGAGTGTAGTATGAGCACCAAATGTGAAGCATAAGGTACCCAGTAGGTATCATAGGCCGACTGAGCACATATAAGATAAAAGAGCAGTAACAGATAGAATAGAAGCAAATAGTCACCAACATCAACGAAGAAGTATACAGAAACTAGCCCAGAGGGAAGACAATAGATTACAACATACAAGGCTAGCAAGTAGAACATATACAACAGGCACAGGTAAAAGTAAGAAATGATGCACCAGGGATCCTTTCAACAACAATATATATAAGAGGTTTTAGAAAAGTAGGAAGTATATCAGTAACCTCAAATGGATAGAGAAAGAGAGAAAAGATAATGATAATCATGCTCGAATACAAGACAGGATAACCCAAATAAGCCTACAAATCTCAAGTCCAGAGCTAACAACGGAAATCTATGCCCAACTTAATCAATATCCAGTCATAAGAACCATAATAGGAACCAATAGTGCAAAATAGTAACCATAATTCTACCTACAATCCCACGGGCGCCCATACCCCCGATATATACAAACAAGTGAAGACAAACCCTACGGCATCCCATACTACCGGAGCGTACAATCAGCAAACAACAAACAAGGGTGGAACGTCACACAAATGAATGGTATGACATGTCATGTTAAGCCAAGAGTGATAGTAGTACCGTATGTTACCCGCTTCCAGCGTCCTATAAGGCCCAGAAGATAGTATCTATGGAATGTCACACCTGTATACCTCTACTACATCGTATACCCCTCCTCCGACACTCGCAGCACGTAGCCCCTGGTCCGAAACAACAAGGTTCATGGAGTCCCCCAACCAACATACTAGATGCCCTGCAATCTCAAAAATCCCCAAGTAAAGCTGCCCAGAGAGTATCCAAGTCTAAATCAGTAAGTCAAATTGTCCTAGCGCATGGCCTCGCTGAGTCTAGCATCACCCCGGAAGGTCTAGTAAAACAAGTCTAGCGCTCGACCCCGCCAAGTCTAGTATAAGTGGAAATAGTGATAAAACATCCTTTAATTCCTCCCTACCCCAAGAAGATCCATTAAGACGGTACCAAACCCCTTCTTCAATCATTTTTACTGAAAACAGGCCCCAAGGGCCATGCAAGGTTTAGAAATTCAGCAATAGTATGCCCAAAGACAAAACCATAGTAAAATCATGAAGTAATTCCCTCTATATGCATGATGAATGGTATAAACAATCACAATTGTATCCCCCGGCCTACAATCAACCTATCGGCCCTGTACAGGCTCCAATCATTCTACAACATAGATAGCCAGCTCTATAACAATAATAACAATGACCGAGACTCACGGACATTCCCATATAACCCACCATCTATGTTCTAGAGTCAAAACAAGGCCACACAGGATGATAAGGGTGATAATATCATCTATAGCAAATACTACAACCATCGGAGAAAGAAAAGGATCAGACATGAATAAAGCGGTCAAGTTTTGTGGTACCAACTAGTAAACCCAACCCAAGGATGCCCATTAGAACAATTTTATTAAATGCAAAGTCTAAGGAGTTTAAACCATAACCTACCTATCGTCCAACGACAAGCTGCTAGGACAATGATATCCAAGCCTGAATCGCTCCGAGAGGCACCGAACGATAGTCAAACTATAAAAATCATAACTAACACATTAAAATGAGTCTAACGACACCCATAATTCTATAGAAATAGCAGGGCTGAAATTTGGGTCATCGGTGGCCCCGTGGGTCCTGCAACCCAAAATCGAAAATGAAAGTGCCCAAAATGATCATCATGACCATGGGAGTACATGCCCAGAAAATCAAGGGAATTGGGCAAGGATTTCGAGCTAAAATAGCCCCGAAATGTCAAGAACTCAATGGGAAATTTATGAATAAGACCAAAAATTGGTAAGAATCACCTACCACAACGAGAGGAACGAGCTACGAGAGTGAGTTCCACAAAACCCACGAATCATGCAAACACCCAGAAACAGAATCTACAAGCAAAAAGTAAGCTTTGAGAAGATAGAATCAATGGTGATTTTAATAATGGAGAAGACAACTTTGGGAAAGGAAGAAAACTTACCACAACGCCAACGAAGTAAGAGTTATCGAGGGAACAACAAATTCTCGAAGGTGGAACTGGTTAGAGAAATTTTTGAGAGAGTTTTGGTGCTTTGGGTGTTGAGGGAAATGAAGAAAGATGGCTGGAAAAATGAAGGGAAAATATTTATACTGCCCAGGGGTCCTTCATCGCGATCGCTAAGGGACCCCACGCTGTCGAGATGACCACGCTGGCTAGACCATCGCGATCGCAAGGACTAGCCACGCGGTCGCAAAGAACAGAGGAGAGAAGGCCTCATTGCGGTCGCGATAAGGGATGTCGCGATTGCAAAGAACAAGGGACTAGGTGCATCATCATGGTCGCAAAGGCAGAGGCTCGCGATCGCGATTAAGGTCTGAGGCCCGGACCTATAACAGCCAAAAACATGCAACATTTCTAGAAGTCTACGAGGTATTTCAGGCACGATCAGAAACCGATACTCATAAACCAATAATGCTAACAGAGTGGAAACGATGTTCCGGACTCAATGGAATTGACAAAAATTCTATACAAGGTCGTTTCGGAGAAATGTTGACCAAAGTTAACACTAACCAATAAGCAACCAATCACTCGAATTGAGCCCGGCTCACCCGGGACATGAACCAACCATCTACCTAACCCAAACTCATCATTCTGGAGATGATGGAATCATTGGATTTTGAATCTGACGCTCCGATCATCCAAAGCTGACCAAAGTTACACTTTCAACTCCGAAGGGCCTGAAAATGAAGAAAGCAACATAAAACCCACATTGTAAGTCCCCAGGCCTCAACTGAAGGTCTAACTAGACCAACATCAATGCTCTGGAGCTAATGAAATGGTCAGAATTTGAATCTGAGCATATTAGCTAAGAATGTTGACCAAAGTCAACGATATTCTAGGTTTAAGCTCTAAAATAGGCAAACTGCCAAAATGACCAAACGAATGACCAGGGCACCGAACTACCGATCTCAGCAAGCCATAAATGACTTGATGCCGCTAAAGGATAGCTCTAACAGTACAAGGAAAGCATAAACACGAAGATGATCGAAAGGGTCATCACAATTAATCACCTAGATCTTTAGATTTGTATTAATTAACTAATAATCAAATGTATATGTTTAGCTTTACCCACTTGTTTTAAATAATTAATAAATGAATTCATTATTTAATCGCCTTAATCACATAATTTCGTATGCACTATATAATAATTTACGCCTGGTTTATTTATTTATTTTATAATAAAGGCTTTTTATATGTTTAAATCACCCAGTTATTTAGATTCACATGTTAAGAAATATTTCTTTTAATCGGTAAATGAATTGGAATATTTATTTATTTATCTTATGTTCTAAATTCATTAAGTAGAATTAACGCTTAATTTGCTTACTTTTCTAAAAATGAAGTTTGTATGATTATCATTGTCACGACCCGATTTCCCGGTCATGATGGAACCTACAATCCCCTAGTAGACAAACCAATCCTCGTAGCCCGGAACAGTCAGTAATGGGCTACTATCTAGAAATCAAAGCGGTAGAATAGTTTAATAAGAGGAAGCAAGGGAACAAGATGAAGAAAATAGATAACATAAGTAATATGAACAATGTAGAAGCCAAACCAAACCCAAAACCTAGTATCATTGCGTACAAGAGTTGGATCTACATAAGGAGTACAAGGGTCCAAAATAATATATATACAAAGATGTCTTCGAGTAGAAATAGAGTACATAATCAAAAGATAACTAAAATCTAAGCTCCAGATGCCAAGAGCTCACCCTCAGTCAAGAATATCACAAAAGTAGCTCCTCGCACGAGTCTCCATGAGCTAGTAGCGATGGCCCACACTAGGATCTGCACCAGAAGATGCCGAGTGTAGTAGGAGCACCAAATGCAGAGCATAAGGTACCCAGTAGGTATCATAGGCCGACTGGGAACATATAAGATAAAAGCATAGTAACAGACAGAATAGAAACAAGTAGTCACGGAAAACAATGAAAAAGTACATAGTAACTAGCCCAGAGGAAGACAATAGAAACAAAATACAGGGTAGCTAGTAGAATATATACACAATAGGCACAGGTGTAAGCAAGAAATAACGCAATTGGGATCCTTGCAATAACATTATATACATAATAAGTTTTAGAAATGGACAGTATATCGGTAACCTCAAGTACAAGGAAAGGAAGAGGAGAGTAAATATAGGTATTCTCAGAAACATGAATCAATAACCCAACTAATCATACCGATCTCAAATCCAACAAGTAATAACTTAGCCATATATAATCTTATAAGCATAACCGTAAGAGGGGATAACATCATGATAAAGTGACAAGAGGCTACCTACAGTCCCCCGCCCACCCATACAATCGAGGAACGCAAACAAGTGAAAACAAAACCCTCCGCCCACCCATACAACTGGAGTGTACACTCAACAAACAGCAAACAAGGGTGGAACCTTAAACACTGAATAATGATATGATATATGATAACCTCAAGGTGGAAAAGAAACTCTGTATGTAACTCCTTCGGTGCCGATCGAGCCCAGCAGGTAGGTTCTATAGAAGGACACTGCTTGTATACCTCTACTCCACCGTATACCCTCCATCTGGCACACGCATCCCAAAATTGCAAGCCTAGAATGGCAAGGTCCATGGAGGTCCCATACCCCATACTAAAACTCAATTATCAACATATGTCATCCGAAAGCAAGTACGGGTTCAAGATAGAGACCCAGTCTCGAATATGCATGCCCAGACCCTGTCCAGGACTAAAGTAGTGGGAAAACATCTCCAAAAAACCCTCCAAGGGTGCCCTGGCATAACCGGGTCTAAACAATAGAAAGTCACCTCGGATGCTCGATCCAACCGAGGCTAAAATCATCCCAATTTAGTAGGAAACACAACTAGCACCCCGGCCCTGCCGAGTCTAGCGTTAATAGAAAAACTGGTGATAGACATCATAACTTAACTTTCTTTTACCCCAACAAGATCCACAAGTTAAGTCAAACCATTTCCAATTCATATCCATTGAAAATAGGCCCCCGAGGCCATGCAAGATTTAGAAAACAATTCAAGTAGGTCTGAACCTAAAACCATAGTAAAACGTGGATAAATCCTCTTTATATGCATGGAAATGAATGATCAACAGAAATAGCTGACCAGTAGCTCACAATAAACCTATCAGCCTTGCACAGGCCCACAGCTACTCAGCAAGCATAACCAGCCTAGAAGGACATTTCTAGGTTTGGGACTCACGGACATTCCCAATAACCCACCTTCTATGTTCCAGAGTCAACAAGGCCTCACAGGACCACAAGGGTAAATAAAATGTACCAAGCAAGTATTACAAGCATCGGAGGAAGGAAAGTAAGCGGACATGAATAAAGCGGTCAAGGTCTGTGGTACCAACCTAATAATCTAACCCAAGGATGCCAGCTAGTAAAATTTTATCTGATATATGCTAAGTCTAGGGAGTTTAGACCGTAACCTACCTGTCGTCCGACGACAAGCTGCTAGGACAATAAAATTCAAGCTCGAGTCACTCCGAGAAACCCCAAATGATAATCAAACTATCAAAAACATAAATAATACATCAAGGCGAGTCTAACGATACCCATATCGCTAGAATTGTAGCCGAGTCAAAATCTAGGTCAAGAGCGGGTCCACGGGGCTCACAATCCAAAACTAAAAATGAAAAGAAGAACGATGACTACAGTGATGCCAAGAAGGCATGCTCTAAAATTGAGCACAATTGGCCAATAGAAGGGCGCCAAAATAGCCCGCTCAAGTTGAGGTTTAAAGATAGAATTTAAAGAATAAAAAATGGAAATTACGCAAGGATTACTTACCACAAAGATGGAATTGAAGACAAGAGGGAGAATTCTTCAAAACCACGAACATGCACGAGCTAGGAGGCAGCCACTACAACAAATTTCCAAGCTTTTGGAATGAGCAAAAATGGAGGATTTTTAGAGAAAACAAAAAGGAAGCATGTTGGGGAAGAAAGCTTACCAAGGATCGAAGAATCACGAATAATCGATGAACAGTTGATTTCCCCAAAGCTAAGTCTGATATGGAGCAATTTGGTGGAGAGAAACTTGTGTTATAGAGTTGGGAAACTTAGGAGAAAAGGCTGGAAAAACGAACACAAAGAAATATATAGTTGCAGGGAATTGTCTAGCGCTAACGGCGCCTAAGCAGCGCTATCGCGCTTGCCAACCAAAATGCGCATGAGTGCGATCGCGCTAGGCCAGCGCTGATGGCACTGAAGGCTGGCCTGCAACATTTTTTGCAATATTTGAAAACTCCACGGGGCATTCCGGGTGCAATCAGAAACCAATATTCAAAAAAAAATAACACTAATAGAGTGGAAATGACATTCCGGACTCAATGGAATTGACAAAACTTCCATACGAGGTTGTTTTGGAGAAATGTTGACCCAAGTCAACACTAACAAATAAGAACCCAAAGGCTTAAAATGAGCTCGGCTCACCCGAGACCCGAACCAACCACCTTCCTAACCCAAACTCATCATTCTAGAGCTAATGGAATCGTCAGATTTCGAATCCGACACTCTGATCATTGAAAGCCACCCAAAGGTATACTTTCGACTCCAAATGGCCTGAAAACAGAGAAAACAACACAAAACCCACACCAGAAGTTCTCAGGCCTCAACTGAAGGTCTAACTAGACCAAACACAATGCTACGGAGCTAACAGAACCGTCAGAATTCAATTTTGAGCACATTAGCTAAGAATGTTGAATAAAGTCAATGATATTCGTAGTTAAAGCTCTAAAACAGGCAAATGGCCAAAACAACCAAACGAACAACCACGGAACCACACTACCGGTCCCAGCAAGCCATAAGTAACTTGGGGTCGCTACCGGAAAGCTCAAAGAGTACAATGAATGCGTATACCAGAAGATGACCAAAAGGGTCATCACAACATCCATTACTAAAAAGACTTTTATGCTCGAAATTCAAGGAGAAGGAAGTACCTGAAGGCTCAAAAACTGGGGATACTGAGCACGGAACTCACTCTCGGCCTTCTAAGTAGCCTCATTGACTGGACGGTGTCTCCACTGAACTTTCACAACCGGAATCTCCCTAGATCTCAATCTCCTGATATCTCTATCCAGAATAGCTATCGGCTCCTCAACAAATGGCAAACTCTCGTCCAACTAAACTGAATCCCAATGCAACACATGAGACTCATCTGGCACATACCGGCATAACATCAAGAAATGAAAAATTGGATGAACAGCTGCATACATCAGAGGCAAAGCTAACATATAGGAAACACTGCCAACCCTCTGTAGAATCTCAAACGGCCTAATAAACCTCGGGTTAAGCTTGCCCGCTGACCAAATCTCATCACACCCTACACGAGCGATACTCAAAGGAAAACCAAGTCACAAACACTGAACTCTAAGGAACAAAGTCTACGATCAGCGTAGCTCTTCTGCCTACTCTGGGATGCTCTAAGTCTATCCTAAATCAAACAGACTCGGTCTAAGGAATATCTAATAAAATATGTACTCTGCAGTCTGGACTTTAAACCATCAAACCAACCAATCGGCGATCTACAATGCCTACCATACAAGGCCTCGAAAGTTGCCATGCCAATGCTCGAATGAAAGCTATTATTATAAGCAAACTTGGCCAAAGGAATGAACTGATCCCATGAACCTCCAAAGTCAAGTACACAAGCCTGAAGCATGTCCTCCATGACTTGAATAGTCCTCTCGGACTGGCCATCTGTCTGAGGGGGTAAAGCAGCACTAAGCTGCACCTCTGTGCCCAAATCTCACTGAATAGACCTCCAGAACTGAGTGTCGCGGTCTGAAATGATAGAAGTTGGGACCCCATACAACCGAAAAATCTCATGAAGGTAGATTTAAGCTAACCTATCAGCACCATAAGAAGTCTGAACTGGCAAGAAATTCACTGACTTAGTCAGCCTATCAATAATAACCCAGATGGAATCAAACCCATGAGAAGTATGAGGTAACGCAACAACAAAGTCCATAGTAATACCTTCCCACTTCCACTCAAGTATGGGAAGTCGCTGCAAAAAACCACTTGGTCTCATGTGCTCGAACTTCACATGTTGACAATTCAACCACCGAGATACAAACTCTGCTATGTCCCGCTTCATACCACTCCACCAGTAGAGCTATCTCAAATCTATATACATCTTCGCCACGCCAGGATAAATTGAGTATCTAGAGCAATATGTCTCATGCAGTATCAACTGTATCAAATCACCAACCCTCGGAATAAAAAGTCGACCATCAAACCTCAGAATACCATCAGAACCCAAAGTAGCCCGGCTAGCCTCACCCCAAACTACCTGATCATGAAGGTCACGCAAACTCTGATCCTCAAACTGTCAGCTCTGAATCTGATCAACTAGAGTAGAACGAACCTTAAAACTTCCAAGAACTCTGCTAGGATCCGACAAGTCAAGTCTAACCAATCGGTTAGCCAAGGACTGGATGTCCAAGGCCAACGGTCGCTCAAAAATTAAAAGTGAAACTAGGATGCCCATACTCACCACCTTCAGACTCAAGGAATCTGCTACCATGTTTGCCTTGCCCAGATTGTATAGAATAGTGAATTGTCGTGCTAGGTCACTGCCCTATCCTTTTTTGTCTTTATTTGACCCCAACAATGGATTGGATCGAAACGAATCATAGTCCTTCAGTAGCTCAATCCATCTCTTCTGCCTCAAGTTTAGCTCCCGCTGACTCATAATATACTGAAGACTACGTTGATCGGTGAATATCTCACAGTGAACTCCATATAAGTATTGCCTCCAAATCTCGAGCGAAAAGACTACCACCGCCAACTCTAAGTCATAAGTGGGGTAGTTGAGCTCGTGAACCTTCAAGGGTCTTAACGCATATGTTATCACTCGACACTGCTGCATCGACACACAACCAAGACTGACCCTTGAAGCATCACAATACATGGAGAAACTCTGTCCCTTGACTGGCAAAGTCAAAACTGGAGTTGAAGTCAATAAGGCCTTAAGCCTCTTATATCTATCCTCGCACTGATCCGACCACTGAAACGGAATATCCTTCCTAGTCAGCATAGTCAAGGGTGTTGCTATGTAAGAAAATTCCTCAATGAACCATCTGTAGTAACCGGCTAAACCAATAAAGCTGTGAACCTCAATAGGAGTAGAAGGTCTAGGCCAATCATGAACCGCAGAAATCTTACCCGGATCAACTCTAATCCCATCCTTAGACACCATGTGTCCTAGGAATGCAACTGAATCAAGCCAAAACTCACACTTTGAGAACTTGACATAAAGCCGATGATTTCTCAATGTCTGAAGTACAGTCCTCAAGTGTTGCTCATGCTCGTCCCTACTCCTCAAGTATATTAGAATGTCTTCGATGAAGACTATCACGAACATATCTAAGTACGGGCTAAGCACCCTATGCATCAAATTCATAAAGGCTTCGGGGGCATTAGCCAACCCAAAATACATTACCAGGAACTCATAGTGACCATAATGTATCCTGAATGCTTTCTTAGGGATGTCCTCTGCCCTAATCCTCAACTGATAGTAGCCGGCCCTCAAATCGATCTTCAAAAACATGGCTGAACCCTGAAGCAGATAAAATAAGTCATCAATCCTCGGCATCGGATACCTATTCTTTACTGTCATATTATTTAGCTATCAATAATCAATACACATCCTCATCGACCCATCCTTCTTCTTCATGAAGAGGGCAGGAGCACCCCAAAGAGACACTCTCGGTGTAATGAACCCCTTCGCCAAAAAATCCTAGAGCTGCTCCTTAAGTTCTCTCAACTCAGCAGGAGCCATATGATAAAGAGGAATAGAAATGGGCCTGGTGCCCGGCTCCAACTCAATGGTAAAATCAATATCTCTCTCAGGTGAAAGGCCTGGCAGGTCGGTAGGAAACACATCTAGGAAGTCTCTAACCACAGGAATAGACTCAAGAGACGTAGGATTAGTACTAGCATCTCGGACATATGCTAGATAAGCTAAACACCCATGGGAAATAAACTTCCTAGATCAAAGACAAGAGATGATCCCAGATGGTGCGCGGCTGACAGACCCTGCCACACAACTAGGGATACACCAGGCACGGCTATGGTAACGGTCTTGGCATAACAATCCAAAACCGCATGGTGAGGGGATAACTAGTCCATGCCCAATATCACATCAAAATCTAGCATATCAAGTATTATCAAATCATCCCAAGTGTCCAAATCACCAACAGATATCATGCAAGATCTCACAATCTGATCCACTACTAAAGAATCTCCTACTGGGTCGAAACAGAAACAGGAACAGATAATGGTTCACTAGCCAACCCCAAACAATGAAGAAAGTAGGCAGATACATATGAACAAATGGATCCAGGATCAAATAAAGTTATAGCAGACTGATGGCGCACAAAAATCATACCTATAATCACAGCATCCGTGTCCTCTGCCTACGGTCTCCCAGGGATTGCATAGAACTAACGACAACCTCCACCTGCCCGACCACCATCCCTACCACCTGCTCTACCACGTGGAGCATCACCTCTACCCTGACTACCACGTTCTTGAGCAGGTGGTTGAACTGAGCGAATAGGCTAAGTCGGTGGAGTGGCTGGCTGAACTACGCCCTGCTTGAACTGGGTATTACCAGAAGTCTGAAGTGAAGCCTAAACCGGCAGGCTGGACTGACCCTGATAATGTTGTGGCTGATAGCCCCAGCCCCACTGGCCTGAACCTCTACCATTATATCTGGAACCACTGTAGCCACCTTGATGTCGAGGCCTCTTCTCTCTGTCCCCAGTGTTATGACGACGTGAATTCTTTATAGTATGGGCATAGTACGCGATATCTTGTAAAGACCAACCACTAGCAACCAATATCTCTGCAGGCTCCCTAAACTCTCTCCGTAGACCCCAAACAAATTTATGGACCCTGTCGGCCTCAGTAGGCATAATCATGGCCCCAAATGGAGCAAGCTAATGGAAATGGGTCTTGTACTCTGATACTATCATAGAATCCTGATCAAGTCTAGTGAAATCCTCTCTCCGATGCTCATTTTTGCTTTGTGGCAAGAACTTGTCCATAAAGGCCTCATAAACCTCGGATCAAGTCAACTGAGGTGATGTAAAAGGTCTGCAAGCAACATGTGCCCTCCATCATAGCTTTGCTGGACCCTCCTGCTGATAGGTGGTATAATCGACTCCGTGAGTCTCCAACAAACCCAGATGGTGCAATATCTCCTCACAAGTAGTAATAAAATCATGCGAGTCCTGACCCAACATACCAGCAAATCTTGGTGGTGCCAATCTCAAGAGCCTATCCAACGCCTTCTGCTCCCCATCTGTCATAGCTGGGCGAGGAGCAAGAGGTTCTGCAACTGAAGGTACCGGAATAACCATGGTACGGGGAGCAATAGTAGTAGGCTGGGCTCCAGAACTCTGACCACCCAGGGCTTCCCCCTGAGCGGGTGTCTATGTTGCCTCATAAGGTCTCTCTCCAATCATACCCAATAGCTAAACAAGTAAACCCCTAATATCTGAAGACTGAGCTGGGACTGAAGCTGGCATAGAAACTGGTGCTGAAACTGGTTGCACCTGGGCTGCCTCGGGTCCACGTGTTGCTGCTCAAGAGTAAACACGAGCTCTAGCTGGTGCTACTTCTCTAGGGCATCCATGACCCCTACCTATACCCTTGCGACCACCCTGATCCCTAGCCGGAGTCGGAGGTACAGGGGCAGAAGGCTCTCCTCTGCTAGAAGCTGAAGATCTTGTACGAACCATTTGCGAAAGAGTGAACCAGAGTAAGTGAGATTTCCAAAAACTTTCAAGGATACTACGCGTGAGATTGAAACAAGAAAAGTCCAATTATTCCTAAGATATCACTATAGCCTCCCAAAGATTGAGTACAGACATCTCCGCCCTATTCCGCAGGACTCTACTAGACATTGGCTCCAATACCGATGACACGGGTGAACTTAGAGCTCTGATACCAAGCTATCACGACTCAATTTCCTAGTCATGATGGCACCTACAACCCCTTAGTAGGCGAACCAATCCCCATAACCCAGAACGGTCAGTAATAGGCTACTATCTAGCAATCGAAGCAAAAGAATAGTTTATTAAGTGGAAGCTAGGGAACAAGATGAAGAAAATAGATAAAAAGAGTAATATGAACAATGCGGAAGCCAAACCAAACCCAAAACCTGGTATCATAGCGTACAAGAGCCAGATCTACATAGGGAGTACAAGGGTCCAAAATAACATATACAAAGCTGTCTCCGAGTAGAAATAAAGTAAATAGTAAAAAAGATAACTAAAAGCTAAGCTTTGGTCGCCAAGAGCTCACCCTCAGTCTTGAATATCACAAAACTAGCTCCTCGCACGAGTCTCCATGAGCTAGCAGCGATGGCCCACACTAGGATCTACACTAGAAGATGCAGAGTGTAGTATGAGCACCAAAAGCGAAGTATAAGGTACCCAGTAGGTATCATAGGCCGACTAGGCACATATAAGATAAAAGCATAGTAACAGACAGAATAGAAGTAAGTAGTCATGAAAAACAACAAAAAAGTACACAGGAACTAGCCGAGAGGGAAGATAACAGAAACAACATACAAGGCTAGCAAGTAGAATATATACATAACAGGCACAGGTGTAAGCAAGAAAAAACGCACCTGGGATCCTTGCAATAACAGTATATACATAATAAGTTTTAGAAATGGATGGTATACCGGTAACCTCAAGTACAAGGAAAGGAAGAGGAGAGTAAAGAGAGTCGTGCTCAGAAATAGGAATCAATAACCCAACTAATCATACCAATCTCAAATCCAACAACTAACAACTTAGCCATATATAATATTATAAGCATAACCGTAACAGGGGATAACACCGCGATAAAGTGACAGGAGGCTACCTACAGTTCTTCGGCCACCCATACAGCTAAGGAACGCAAACAAATGAAAACAACACCCTCCGGCTGCCCATACAACCGGAGCATACACTCAACAAACAGAAACAAGGGTGGAATCTCAAACACTGAATGATATGATGCATGATAACCTCGGAGTGGAATAGAAACTCTGTATGTACCTCTTTTGGTGCCGATTGGGCCCAACATGTAGGTTCCATGGAAGAAAACTGCCCGTATACCTCTACTCCGCCATATACCCTCCCTCCGACACACGCAGCCCAAAGCACCAAGCCCGGAATGGCAAGGTCCATGGAGGTCCCGGACCCTATAGTAAAACTCAGTATCAACACAGGTCATCCGGTAGCAAGTTCGGGTTCATGATAGAGACCCAGTCTCGAATATGCATGCCCAGACCCTGTCCAGGACTAAAGTAGTGAGAAAATGTCTCAAAAACCCCTCCAAGGGTGCCCGGGCGTACCCGGGTCTAAATAATAGAAAGTCACCTTGGGTGCTCGGTCCGATCGAGGCTAAAATCATCCTAATTTAGTAAGAAAATCAACTAGCACCCCGTCCTTACCGAGTCTAGCGTTAATAGAAAAACTGGTGATAGACATCATAACTTAACTTTATTTTACCAAAAGAAGATCCACAAGTTAAGGCAAACCATTTCCAATTTATTTTCATCAAAAATGGGCCCCCGAGACCATGCAAGGTTTAGAAGACAATTCCAGTAGGTCCAAAGCCAAACCCGTAGTAAAACGTGGATAAATCCTCTTTATATTCATGGAAATGAATGATCAACACAAATAGCCGCCCAGCAGCTAAGAATCAACCTATCAGCCCTGCACAGGACCACAGCTACTCAGCAAGCATAACCAGCCTAGAAGGATATTTCTATGTTCGGGACTAGCGGACATTCCCAATAACCCACCTTCTATGTTCTAGAGTCAACAAGGCCTCACAGGACCACGAGGGTAAATAAAATGTACCAAGCAAGTACTACAAGCATCGGAGGAAGTCTGTGGTACAAACCTAATAATCCAACCCAAGGATGCTAGCTAGTACAATTTTATCTGATATATGCTAAGTCTAGGGAATTTAGACTGTAACCTACCTGTCGTCCGATGACAAGCTGATGGGACAATGAAATTCAAGCTTGAATCACTCCGAGAAACCCTGAACGATAATCAAACTATCAAAAACATAAATAATACATCAAGGAAAGTCTAACGATACCTATATCGTTACAATTGTAGCTGGGTCGAAATTCAGGTCAAAAGCGGGCTTGCGGGTGTAATGACCCTTCCGGTTATTTCCACGTATACGTTTTTCTTGTACCGTTAGAGCATGTTTGTAGCAGCCCCAAGTCATTTAAGGCTTGTCAGGACCGGTAGTTCGGTGCCAGGGCCATTTTTTTGGTCGAATGATAAGTTTTGAAGTCAAGCAAGTCGGCAAAAGTTATCGTAAGTTTCTTTAATAAATTTGCTGAACTTTGGGTAAAATGTCTCAGAGCCTTTCTCTCAATATATAATGAGTTAGAAGTCCCCCTAAATACCAAATCGAAGGTCTACGAGTCTAGTTTCCAACGCACAAAACCTCACGTCCAACTGATCTCGGAGTAAAAAGTTATGACTGTTTTACCGCGGACTGTCTTGCAGAAACCAGGTCGCGAACCGGGTCGGGTCAAAATCGATTTAAAGCCTCAACTTCACATTTTAAAACGCCATTTCAGTTCTGAAATAGTGAGAAAACATAAGGGAGGGTTCTAAGAGGGTTCTTGAGTATCGAAATCGTGCGTACTTGAAAATATTTAATTTAAAAGTTGAGTGTGGTAGAAAGTTATATTATTATTACCTTTTCAAAATATTTTAAAGGTTTATGAAAAATATTTTTGTTACGATATAATTGTATATGTATTTATTTTATAAGGTTTTTATACATTGTAATATTTTAACGGAGATAGTAAATTTAGTTATGATGAAATTTATTATTATAATATAGTAAGTTTTATTTGAAATAATTTTCTATTAATTACGGTATATTCAAAAAGTTATATATATTTTGCCACGAACCTATGCAATACCCGAGTACATGCGTACCGTATAAGAATCAAGGAAGGTGGCACCTCCACTTCCATCCACGTGGAGGAGTAGTTCATCAACATGTATATAATGAATGACTACCTAACCTTGTCTTATTATTAATAGTATTATGGACTTTTTAATCACTTATTAGCATATATATGCTAAGTGATATAGTTCCTCACTTAACACTTACATACAACAAGTGTGTTTACATTTCCCCCAAGAAGTTCACTGCACCCCACTTGAATATATTCATATCTTTTTCATACATCAACTATGGTACTTCGCACTTTGAGAAGCATAAGTTGCAGCAACAAATGTTACCCTCTACATACGTATACGGAGAGAATTAGGTGGAACTAAATATATTTTGACATTGTGTTTAATTTCGAAAAGGAAATCAATTATCTACGTCAAGTTATTCAAGTCCGAGTTCGAGTGTGATTTCGTTTTGGAGTTTTTTTTGGAGAAGTTCAAGCTTGTCATCGGACGACAGGTAGGTTACGGTTTATTTTCCCTAGACTCCGCATATATAGGATAAAATTGTATTAATGGGCATCCTTGGGTTGGTTTATTAGGTTGGTACCACAAACCTCGACCGCTTTATTCATGTCCACCTACTTTTTTTCCTCCGTTGCTTGTAGTACTTGCCGATATATTTTATTTACCCTTGTAGTCCTGTGAGACCTTGTTGACTCTGGAAAATAGAAGGTGGGATTTTGGGAATGTCTGCGAGTCCCAGGCATAGAATTATCCTTCTAGGTTGGTTATGCTTACTGAGTAGCTATGGGCATGTGCAGGGTCGATAGGTTGATTGTGAGCTTCTGGGCAGCTATTGTGTTTGATCATACCATTTCCATGCATATAAAGAGATTTTATCCATGTTTTACTACGGTTTTGGCTTCGGGCCTACTGGCACTATTTTCTAAACCTTGCATGGCCCAGGGGCCCCTTTTTTTATGGAAATGAATTGGATATGGTTTGATTTAACTTGTGAATATTCTTGGGTAAAGGAAAATAAAATTATGATTTAAATCATCAGTTTTACGATTAATGCTACACTCGGCAGGGCCGGGGTGCTAGTTGAGTTTTCTTGCTACTTGAGATGATTTTTAGCCTCGGTCGGACCGAGCACCTGAGATGACTTTGTTTAGACCCGTTATGCCCGGGCACCCTTGGAGGGGTTTTTGAGATATTTTCCTACTACTTTAGTCCTGGACAGGGTCTGGGCATGCATATTAGAGACTGGGTCTCTATCTTGAACCCGAACTTGCTTACGGATGACATATTTTGATACTTAGTTTTAGTATGGGGTCAGGGACTTCCATGGACCTTGCCATCCGGGCCTGGGGATGCGGGATGCGTGTGCCGGAGGAAGGGTATACGGTGGAGTAGAGGTATACGGGCAGTGTCCTTCCATGGAACCTACCTGCTGGGCCGGATAGGCACCGGAGGGGGTACATACAGGGATACCATTTCACTTGAGATCTTCATGCATCATATCATTCATTGTTTGAGGCTTCACCCTTGTTTGTTGTTTGTTGATTGTACGCTCCGATAGTATGGGATGCCGGAGGGTTTGTTTTCACTTGTTTGTGTTCCTCGGTTGTATGGGAGGCCGGGGGACTGTAGGTAGACTCTTGCTATTTACTTGTAGATTTGTTCCCTGTTACGGTTAATTATGAAATTGGTTGCTGCTAGACTGTTAGTTTCTGGATTTGAGATTGATATGATTAGTTGGGCTTGATTCATGTCTCTAAGCATGCCTATCATTACTCTTTATCTCTTCTTCTTACACTTGAGGTTACCGGTATACCATCCATTTCGTAAACTTATTATGTATACACTGTTATTGCAAGGACCCCAGGTGCGTTGTTTCTTACTTTCACCTGTGCCTATGGTGTATATATTTTGCTTGCTGGCCTCACATGTGGTTCTGTTGACTTCCCTCTGGGCTAGTTCCTGTGTACCCTTTCATTGATTTCTGTGACTACTTGCTTCTATTCTGTCTGTTACTACGCTTTTATCTTATATGTGCCCAGTCGGCCTATGATACCTACTGGGTACCTTATTCTTCGCATTTGGTGCTCACCCTACCCCCTGCATCTTTGGGTGCAGATCTTAGCGTGGGCCATCGCCGTTAGGTCGCTGTAAGTCATGCTTGGAGATCTGTTAGGGATTACTTCAGACTGAGGGTGAGCTCTTGGCGATCGGAGCTTAGCTTTAGTTTATCTTTTGCTTTATGTACTCTATTACCATTCAGAGACATCTGTATATATTCTTTTGGATCATTTGCACTCCATGTATGTAGTTTTGGCTCTATACTATGATACCAGGTCTTGGGGTTTGGTTTAGTTTCCGCATATGTATATATATGTTCTTGTTATCTATTCTCTTCATTTTGTTCCCTTACTTTTGCTTATTAAACTACCCTCCCTCTTATTTGTTAGATAGTAGCCCATTACTAACTGTCCTGGGCTATGGGAATTGGTTTGCCTACTGGGGGGTTGTAGGTGCCATGATGACCAAGAAATCGGGTCGTGACAACTTGGTATCTAAGCTCTAGGTTCACCGGTGTCATCGGTATAGGAGTCAATGTCTAGTAGAGTCCTGCGGATTGGGGCGAAGACGTTCGTACTCAATCTTCGGGAGGCTACAGTCACATTTTAGGAAACTTGACTCTTTTATTGCTTCTGTGTCGTGCGTAGGACCCTTTAAGTTTCTGAAAATCTCATTTGCTCTACCTCATTCTTCCACAGATGGTTCGTACGAGATCATCGGCATCACGCGGAGATGAGCCTCCCACTCCAGCTAAGGGTCGAGGACGCTCTCGAGCAGTGGCACCTGCTAGAGCTGCTAGAGTTGAGATAGAGCCCGAGCAGCATATGGATCAGGGGGCAGCCCAGGTACCACCATCTCCAGTACCAGCTCCAGCGCCAGCTCCAGTACCAGCTCCAGTGCCCACTTATGTGCCATCTTAAGCCATAGCTCAGTCTCCAGATATTCGGGGGTTACTATTACAGCTTTTGGGTATGATTAGAGAGCGGCCTTCCGAGGTATCGCAGACATCCGCTCAGGAGGCAGCCTTGGGTGCACAGAGTTCAGGAGCGTAGCCTGCTACTATGGCTCCTCGTGCGGAGGTCATTCCGATCCCATCTGTTGCACAGCCTCTTGCTCCTCGCCCAGCTATGACAGAGTCGGAGCAGAAGGCGTTGGGAAGGTTTTTGAGGTTAGCACCTCCTAGGTTTGCTGCTACTTCTGGACAGGATCCGCATGACTTGATTACTACATATGAGGAGATGTTACATCATTTGGGTTTGTTGGAGAGTCACGAGGTTGGTTATACTACCTATCAGTTGGAGGGCCCAGCGAAGTTATGGTGGAGGGCCTAGGTTGCTTGTAGACCACCATCGTCACCTCCTTTGACCTGGTCTGAGTTATATGAGGCCTTTATGGCCAAGTTCCTACCTCAGAGTGATCGTGAGAATCACAGGGAGCAGTTTACTCACCTTATGCAGGGGTCTACGACTGTCTCAGAGTATGAGACCCATTTTCATCAGCTAGCGCCATTCGGAGCTATGATCATTCCTACCGAGGCAGATAGGATTCACAGATTTTTATAGGGTTTGAGGCCAGAGATCAGGAAGCCAGCTGAGATATTAATTGCCGGTGGTCGGTCATTTTAGGCTATCGTAGACTATGCCTGTACTGTGGATGACTTACAGCGACATGATTAGGGGTCCAAAGATAAGAGGCCTCGACATCAGGGTGTCTACAGTGGTTCCAGATATGGTGGTAGAGGTCCTGGCCAGTGGAGCCAGAGTTATCAGCCACAGTAGCACCAGGGTCAGTCCAGCCGACCGGTTCAGGCTTCCCTTCAGACTTTCGGTAGTACCCAATTCGAGCAAGGTCAAAGCAGCCATCAGGGCTATGGCGGCCAGTCTTTGAGGGGTACAGTTTCTGGGGCATCAGGCCATGGTAGTTATACGGGATCTTCTGGTTCGTCTCGACCGAGTAGGCCGCCAGGGGCTTGTTTTACTTGTGGTGTGATTGGTCATTTTGCTAGAGATTGCCCTCAGCAGGGTACAGTTCAGTTGGCTGAGCCTTTACGAGCAGTTCAGCCCCCGGCTAGAGAGGGTGGTCGTCAGGGTAGAGGTGGTGCTCCACGTGATAGAGCAGGTGGTAGGGATGGCGGTCGGGCAGGTGGAGGTCGTCGTCATTTTTACGCGATCTCTAGGAGACCAGAGGCAGAGGCCTCAGATGCTATGATTACAAGTACGATTTGTGTGTTCCATCAGTCGGCTATGGCTTTATTTGATCCTGGATCCACTTGTTCATATGTATATGCCTACTTTGTGCCTTGGTTGGGGTTGGCTAGTGAGCCATTATCTGTTCATGTTTCTATTTCGACCCCAGTAGGAGATTCTTTAGTAGTGGATCGGATTGTGAGATCTTGTATGCTATCTATTGGTGATTCAGAGACTTGGGGTGATTTGATGATTCTTGATATGCTAGATTTTGATGTGATACTGGGCATGGACTGGTTATCCCCTCACCGTGTGATTTTGGATTGGTACACCAAGACCATTACCATAGTTGTGCCCGGTGTATCCCCGATTGTATGGCAGGGTTCTGTTAGCCATGCACCATCTAGGATCATCTTTTGTCTTCGAGCTAGAAAGTTGATTTCCCGTGGGTGTTTAGCTTAACTAGCATATGTCCGAGATATTAGTGTTGACCTCACTTCTCTTGAGTCTGTTCCTGTGGTTAGAGACTTCCTCGATGTGTTTCCTACCTACCTGCCAGGCCTTCCACCTGAGAGAGATATTGATTTTGCTATTGAGCTAGAGTCGGGCACTAGGCCCATTTCTATTTCTCCTTACCGTATGGCTCCTGCTGAGTTGAGGGAGCTTAAGGAGAAGCTCCAGGATCTGTTAGGTAAGGGATTTATTAGACTTAGTGTGTCACCGTGGGG